>RBNK01000524.1:0-24582 GCA_003990785.1 Endogone sp. FLAS-F59071 | reverse complement strand
AAAAAAAAAAAAAAAAAAATTAAGTTCAAGGCTATCTACACATTTGGAGTATCTCAGCGTAGTAGCTGTGTGACATTGCCCATGTGTATCAACGAAGTGGGGAATTTGGTACGCTTCACCTTTCAACATCAACGAAACGCTAACACAAACGTAATATCTAGGATTTTTTTCACTCGGATATCTTGGAGCAAGGTATGCAATGTTTCAAAAAATCTTTCGGTAAAATAGCACTAAACACCCTCTTCGTGAAAAATTTGGAAAGGCTGGGGTTTTCCCGCAGGTTTATGTAGAAGCCTATCAACGGCGATAAAGGCCCTTTAAATAAAATATAATAAAAAAAAATGTACAAAGCAGTCTATTTATCTCAACTACACTTCCTTCTATTATAACCACTCTAAAGCATCATCGCTACGACCGCTGCACCTACGGCCGACAGCACCACAGCAGTCGAAGCACCAGACATGGCCGGGGCGGCATTGTGGACCGCGGCGGCGGAGATGGAGGCCTGGAGAGAGGAACTGGCAGCGGCGACTTCTTTGGATGCGGTGGCAGGGATGGCACTAGAGTATGGAACAGGAGTTATGCCGACGCCAGTAGGGGCGGCGGCGGTGGCCCCCGACGAGGCGGCAGAGAGGGGCGGGATGGTACCCTTGCCCTGAAAGGTAAAGGTGCCTGAGTAGAACCACTCGCCCGTGTTACCGATGCGTATCCAGTAGTTGTTGCCGCTGGCAAAGTCCTGGATGGGGGTGATCTGGAACTGGCCGAGGGAAACTAGGATAGGTGTGGAGGTGATGTGGGCGACCAGGCTACGCGCAAAGGGCAAGGGCAATGTTGAGTGATCAGTATTCACGATCAACTCGGACGACCTAAATACCTCAACAAAATTGATTTCGCCTCCCACTTACTTGGCGGCTTTCGGGTCACCGTTCAACAGATCGATGCTGCAAGTGGTGAAATCGGCACCACCACCGGAAGTGGAGTTCCAGGTGATCAGACCGGCGCCGCCTGAACGAGAAGAACGGATAGGTGAAGACGATAAGAACAATGTCGAGAAATGGTATCTTTTGTTACATTCAATGGTATTCAAAGTCAAAAACTTACCAGACTGCCATGTCGTCGTGTTCCAGGGAGTGACGACCTGTGTTCACAAAGGAAAAGACTCCACATTTTAGTAACCCGAACAAATACACATTCATCGCCGCGAAGTGCCATGTATGTTCTTTTGTTTTGCGTCAGAGCGCTCATCTCAAGATAGATGTACTATCTCATCAATCGGTGACATAGTAGAGAATCAGAGGATGACTTACGGTGATGACGGTAGCCTGCGCGGCGGCAGCAAAGAGAGCAAGGGATGCCAGAAACTTCATTTTTGATGTGTGAAGGAAAGCGTGCGGGAACGAGGCCTTTGAAGATATCGGAGAAAGGACGGGTCGAGTAGAGAGTAGAGAATGAAAGATGATGGCGGAATAAAAGGTGGGTGGTTTTAAAATACCGACGATCCCACGTTCATTTACAGAAACCACGGAAAACCTTTCAATTTTGTGTTCTGTCCCCCCATTGCCATTGCATTGCCATTGGGTGTTTCATTGCCTAATGCGGCAGCTGCCATTCCAATTCAAACGAATGCAATTTGTCCCACCTGCCATTTGTCCCTCTGGATCAAGTTTTTGCCATGCAACCCACCAACCCCTTCGCAGTCAGCTCCAACCGAAACACCCCGCATGCTTTACTTTCCGCCTATCACCTGCCAGCCTAACACATTGGTACATTCGCACCTTCTAAACCTTGGGCTTCGGCATGCATGTTGCTTTGTAGATACCAACCAAGACTAATGCTTCGTATCATATAATTAGATATCGCGATTGTGTTTGGCATTCGTCAGTGTTTTGAAGGTAGAGCCGATCTAGTTGGTCTCCGCACTAACCCCAAATTTGAAATTTTGCATTAATTTTGGGTTGTCACAACCAGTCGGGCTTTTGTACCTTTTGGCATTGATGCATCGGTGCTGGCGCAGCCAAATCAAGCATTGTCATATTTTCTTGAAACATCACGACCAATATTGGCAATCCTTGCAATCCTTGAAATTTCGGTTGCCGTGAGGTCCGAAAAACCTTGAATTTAAGGTTTGGTCACACGTATTCACCAATACATAATTATATACTGACAATCAGCCATGCCTACGGCCATTTCTTCAATATTAAAAAATGACGAAGTACTCATCTGCCGTGCTCACCGTGCTCACCTACCATACCTTTGTGATACGGAATGGTATGTGAAATCTTTCACTGAAGACGCAGTTGAGTAAATATACTCTGTAAGAGAGCAGAGGAAGCTTTTTTTTTTTTTTTTTTTTTTTTTTTCTTTTCCGCCTAATCTCCTCGCTAGAACGAATCACTTGCTTCGGATCTTCTGCTCTGGCGTTCACTCCATTACCCATGTTCCAAGGGAAGTCATGCATTGGTCAGGGAATTGTCGCACCCCTTGTCAGATCGGGGCAAGTGACGACGATATAATGGACAGGATTGGCTGGGACCTCTTGTGCGATCCAAGGAGACAGCTATGATGCTCAAGTTTGGAAGAAAAAAAAAAAAAAAAAAAAAAAACCACTGATGTACCTTTAAAACAGTATTGTCTGTATGTACATCTATCAATAGAGTCGCGCTCCTTTGCCAAAGATGGGTCTATTCAAATTGACCTTGGCAACGAGCAAGATAAGTAGATGGGGTCACAAACATTCCAGAAATCGGGGGCTCTGTCCAGGGTATTGAACGTGTTCTTATCGCGATGACGAGGAGAGCGGGGTATGTCAAACCTTCCGAGGCATGACGGGTAGACAGTAAATGTGTTACCTGCATAGGTTGTCAACATTGATAATTCGAGGTGGCCGATGCTGTGCGAAATGAGAAGTGCAATACGATGAAGGCTTTGTCGCCGCCTTATATGACTAGTACGCAGATTGGCTGGTATGTAAATTCAGGGAATAAGTATACAATTCAGCAATATTCGAATACCAGTGATATTGGTCTCGCCAGACCTGAGGCGTTAAATTATTGTTCCGATAAGAGCTACGCATGATTAAGTGGTTGCATTGCGACTCTTTGATTACCTCCAAAAACATAACGAATGATTGGGAGGAAAATACCCTTACTGTAAATCAAGAGATACAGCATACGCGCGACGAGACGAGAGGTTGCAGTGGGAAAAAGATTTTTCATTATTTCGCCTTGGTCTCCAAAACATATCTTAGAAATGTACAATGTACATGCTTTTGAGAATTGCGCTATGGCCATTATTTATAGTTTTGAATTAAGTTGCACAAACAACAAAAATAAACTATTTATCAAAATCATCTACCAAAAAGTATCTGCCAAGTTCAAGACGCTTTAGTATTTACCAAAACCGTAAACTCCTTGTCCCCAATTTTCTCAAAATATATCGTAATATCTATCACGCCAAAGCTGAACTACCAAAGTTTTCGCCCATCAAACCTCATGTTTCGTTCAGATTAACACTGGAACTCAGGTCAAACCGACGACTCGCGTGTTTACTAGTAGCGGGTCATTAAACTATGTGAAGTCGCCGGCGGCGGCACCAGCATCACCAAACCGGAACGGCGTACATCACGTACCCAGGTACGATATCGCGTACCACAGGTATACCTGAGTACGCAATGTACGCTCTGAGTACGTGAAGTACGCGATGTACGCCGTTTCGGTTTGGTAATGAGGGATGGGAAAGATGCGCACCGAGAGTAGCTTGTCGAGCTGGGTGAATCAAAATGAAGAGGTGTAAGGGAAATGTAGAAGACTCCGTGAACAAGGTCTTGCTGCGATAATGGAAACAAAAGCAAAATCTACAAACCTTAAATGCCAGCGTTGTCATGTCAGCTAGAAGGTTTGCCAACGAATTGACACGTGTCTCCGGCAATCGGGACACAATCTAGACGATCAGGTATGACAATTTTGTTTGGTTCGTGTGAAGAAAACGTTACGCAACAAAGGGGAAAAACAATAAACAAACAAATACAACGACATGCAGCCCATCCCCAGACATCCATCGTCATCTTTTGCTCATATTCTGCTCATATTCTACTTACTCACCAAGTCCACACCCGCATACAGAGCTGTATAACACCTCCTGTACGAGAATGCCCGCTTTGCAAACCGCTCCGCCAGGCCTGCGTCCTCCATGATTGGCATCATAAGACCGCTGTACCCGCATCTCTACATCATATACGCCATCCTAGTTACGTTATCATCAATCCTTAAAAAGCTAACAGGCTAATGCTGATTGACATTTACGATTTGCTTACCATAACGTCCAGTAGCTTGACTACCCCTGTTACCAGCGCGGACACAGTCAGCGTGCCGGCGTTGCCGAATCCGCCCAATTCGAGATGCTCGTAGGCCGTAGCGATGCTGTCGGGTATCCGGTCGCACCACAAGAGGGGGCGATAGAGGCGTCGATGCCAATGTACTGTATGAAGTATTCTTCATGAACAAAAAAACAAATAAAAGATATCGAAGCATACACAGGGAATATACCTTAATGTCAAACGATTGCGCGAATTCGAGGGCTGTGCGTTCAACGCGAGTGCATTCAGTATTAATTACTTTCTGCCTGTGTCACACTCCTCCTCTTCGCTCTCGTCTCCTTAAAGGCTCGTACCACCAGATCTGAGCACTCGAGTCCCAGCGCAAATGACACCCCGTCGCCTTTTCCCCTCGCCTCGCCAGGCCAGCTCGGACTATACCCAATAGGAAAGAATGGGGTCCCCGGCGCCACATTTGCGGTAGTGCAGAATCGAAAATTGGCGGCGCCCGCGGGGTCAATGCGCAAGATAGAGGGTCGCAGCAGCGGCGTGGGTGGCGGTCTATTATCATCGGAAAGTCGAAGGAGACGTGGTTGAAGGATCTGAAGAAGAAAAAATCGACGATCCCGTTGGGACGGAATGGGATGGCGACTGAACAGGAGACCCGTTTAGTGACCTGACTTGGGGGAGAAGAGGAACGGATAAGAAATGGTACATATCCCACCAAACTTTCAAATGTGACCAACGAACCTACACTAATAATTTCCGAGGCCCTACGCTCAACATTCCAACACCTAAAAGCGAATGAGGTTGTTACGCATCGAAATAACAAAATTCAAATTAAACCAGGCAAATACATTTCGAGTAAGGTTGTAGAAAGAAAAAAAAAATGCCAGCATCCGTGCAAATGTTATCCAAAATCTGACAAATCATTACGCAGTCTTCGGCGGACGTGAACTCTGGAAACGGATTTGGGCCTGCTCAATCTTCCTCTTGCCATAATCGTTGAAGGTGGCGGCTTCGCGAAGGAGTCGATCCCACTCAGCGCGGCTGTTTGGCAAGGAGACAGAGGTGGTGAGTGTTCTGAGAATAGTTTCCTTGGCAACAAGAAACGGGAAATATTTGTGCACGTGAGCGCCAGCTCACAACACGCGATTCCTTTGAAAAATGCTGACGCGACGAACCGCGCAAACTGTCTCCTCCCTACCTTCATTTCCGGTATCCTCACACACAAAAAAATGGCAAAGCAGTGGGTATGCATAACACACATTGGAGAAGGTGAGTTGCCCGAAACCCTCCAAAATGCGAGGCGTCCCTCGCGTTTCTTCAACCTTCTAAACCAACCCAACCTTTTATCTAGGAAATACTAAAGAAGACACGTTGCTGGTCAGAATGCCACACCCACGTACAGGTGATTTCCCGTAATACTTTTTTTGTGCGTGAAGCTTTGAGTGCGTTCCATGTGTGCTGTTGAATAAGTCCTTTTTTTTTTTTCTTCCTTTATTATTTTCCAGGGTTTCCGGCACGATACATGATCCAAGACGGCATAATAATGGAAATTCAAAAGATTGACCCTATCGATAAACGATCTTGGTTCATTGGTAACTCAGTACAAGAAGGTTCGCATCGTTTTTTTTGTTTTTGTTTTTTTTTGTAATTAATTACTTATACTTGGCTTCTTCATTAACTCACAATAACAGTCGTTCTGCTTTGTATTTTCAAGATGGTAGCCTATACTTCATGACCCCGATAGACCCCCTTTTTATTGCGATACCCATGCTTGACCACGTCCGTAAGAAAGTACGCCAGCACCAAACCTTAGCTCTTTGTCGATTTCGCTACAATCGCACACTTATTCATCGCAAAAAAAAAAAACGTCCACTCTCCGATTTACCCTCTTGACAGACCTCCGAATCCTCTGGTGTATTTCTCACGCTCGACCAGCTCTTTGACAACGTAGATAATCCAAGTGTCGCACGACTGGCATCCTTACAGGGATTCGACGCTTCTCTAGCACACGTCTGCGACATCAAAGGTTCAGATTTATTATTATTATTACTATTATTATTATTATTATTGGATATTACCGTGGTGATCAATCTTTCATAGTGAAGCTGACTTGTATGTAGAAGTTACCCAAAACATGCGCGCATACCGCCTGAACGATGACAAGGCTATCGCATGGTTAAAGCTCAAGGTGCGGATTTCTTTCTTAATCCTGAATATTTATTTAAAAATGTTATTTAGCTATGAAATTCCACACGTCCTCCAAGGTACAAACCTATGATTAACGCCGTTTTTTATGTGTTCGGCATAGGTTTCACGCCTCTCAGCTCGATTCGGTTCCCACACGATCCTGAGACAGCTAATACAGCATATAGATGCCGAGACATTAAAGGAGGCGCAAAGGAGTGGTATGCGTTATGCTTATGTTCATAAGTAAATAATTACACTTTCTTAAAGCTGAAAATACAATTGCAACTACCCCCGCCACGGCAGACATCCGCGATTATGCCGCCGTTCATATTTTATCCGAATACCTATCTCCACGATGGGTTGAACTGCTGACGGCCACATACAAGTGTGTACTCTCTCCATTTTTTTTCTTTATACTGCTGATATTGAGAGGTCATGTAGTTCACAACTGCATTCTAAATGCACTCTGTTCAATATCTTTACTAGCTTCGCCGATGTGAAGAATCTCGAGCAGAAGTACAACCAAGAACTCCAGAATTACCACCAGAGTTCTCCAGCGGATTACGCGCGGAGCAGTGCTGGGGGCATGGCTGCAGAGCCAGCGGCTAAGGTATACCTTTTTTTTTTCTGTCATTCTTCCTAGTTGGTGGTTAGTTGTCAAAATTAAAGTTTAAAAATTTCCGACAGAAATCCAAAGTGCTGACAACCGGCCAGCGCGCTTTAGCTAAGGCCAGCACCAAGGGCATGAAATCACTCACGTCTTTCTTTGTCAAGAAGACGTGATTTGTATAACATATGCTATAGGATACTAAACGAATGTAGTACGATCGGATGCCACCACATATCATCTATTGTAAATTTGAGTTTTGTACTTTGCCATAGATGGATTGACGGGATTGAACCCGCCTTTGCGCCGAATGCAAAAACTGCATGCTCCGAAATCGGGATTTCCCGTGATCGTTCCAAACGATACGAACTTATTTGTCACTATAGGTCAGAGCGAAACAAACTAGACTAAATCATGCTTGGCCACTGTGAATTAAAAATTTGATGTTTCGTTTTATGATCGGCTCGTGAAAGGCTGCAAAGGCTGCTGAGCTAAACGCCAGCAATATATGCCTTTTTTCTTTATTTGGGGAACTGTACCGACGCCATGAGAAGGCAGGAATTTGGTTGTGTTTCCATAACGGGAAGGAAGTGTATTCGTGACTGTTATGGGGTTATTCATAGAAAAATAATAATCGAGTCTTACTCTGTTATTTCGAATCGGAGATATTCATTCGTTTGTTTCATATATTTCGAATATCGACAAATTCAAGTAGTCTGCAATCCTTCATAATTTTAGTGGGATTTACTGTTGGCACACATAGCACAAGCACATCATAGCCAAATTAGCCAAATTAGCCAAATTAGCCACAACGTCACCAATTTTGGCTCTAGCCATTAGCGTCATAATATTCTCGTACCTCAAACAGGTCACGTCACTGAGACATCACGTCCCCTAAGAAAATTGCAAATTCGTTCCCAATGCGTTCAGGAACCCGAAATGTACCAGCATTTGGTTCTTATAGACGAATGCCCCGACTTCCACAAGACTCCATTTTAGAACCGGACCCCGGAATGATGACGTGCTTTTCTTAAAGGCAGTAAAATTAATTAAGCTCTCACACGAGCTGTTGACGTTTGCCCGAATATATCCTCGCGTTCTGCACAAATCATGACATCAATGGCTGCGCCTGCTCGTGATGCAGGAAAAGGCGTATTTTTTTTTTTTTGGTTGATTAATGAGTTGGCGCGAGTCGAAAACGTATAAATAACTGGGGTTTGCGTGGATGTTTTTTTCCAACACAAACATTTTTCCAACACAAACCAACCCCAATCCCAATCAACCCCAATCCCAATCCCAAAATCAACATGTCTGACTACAACCGCAAGGATCTCACCGAGCAGGCTAAGGAGAAGATCACTCCCGACAACCAGAAGTCGTACACCCAGCAGGTTCGTTCTCTTATTCCCTTTCTTTTAAAACCTCTTCATCCTGAAATCCATAGAAAATTCACACTTTGTATACATTCCCATTTATAGGTCGGTGAGCAATTCTCCGGTGCCACTGACCGCGTCAAGGCTGCCATCACTCCCGAGAGCCATAAGGGCACAGCTCAGTCGACCTTCGACTCTGCCCGCGGTGCCCACGATGATGCCAAGAACCATCCCCAGGGCGAGAGCCAAGGTCTGCTCGACAAAGCCAAGGATGCGCTCGGCATCAACAAGCAGCAGTAAATAATATTTGTAGATGTGTAGGAAATTTAGGACTTTATTGCATAATAAGCGAGAAGTTCGATTTGTAAAAAATCAGTGCGTGAATTGCGCGGAATAAAATATGTGAATAGGAACTGATTTACGATAAATGGGGGGGTACATGATAGGTCCGGCCCTGACCAAGATCTGCTCGACAAAGCTAAGCATCAAGCAGTAAATAAGCTTTGTGGATGAAACATAATAAGCCAGAAGTTCGATTTGTAAAAATATCGCGTAATTTGAAAAATCGGAGCCGCCAATCCTCCAAAGCCTTTAGTGGAGAGGAATTCTTACGAGTTGTTTCAATTGACTTGGCTACCGATTGGCCAAAGCACGTAACCTTGAATCGGTCAGCAATGGCGTAATACGAGCCCGGATCGCACCTTTCATCCTTTGTGGATTCGCACGCCTCATACTCTTCCATTAAGACCACAAGATCAAGTTGATCGGAACGTGCGCTCCTAGCTTATTAGTTCATGTTGGCCATCGTTTTTCTCCCAGCGCACGTGCTTTCAGTAATGTTAGCGAGCAAACCGTTTACATTCACCAACCCATGTAACTCAACACTTGCTCACCTATTAGAGATGATTGTGATTTTTTAAGCTCAAGCGTATATTTAGAGAATTCGCCTAATTATACATTTACTTCAAAAGTAAATAGATTTCATCGTCACATATATAAAACGCGACCTACACCACTTTGGGTACGCCTTTGGAGCCGATAATCACGTGAGCGCATTTAGAGAAATAGATTATATTGGCACGTGTAGAAAATAGAGAGGGTCCAAGGTATATGGGTCGTCTTATCTCAATTTTTTCCCGCGAATAATTTTACATATATCTGAATTTACTATAAGAATAGCAAAACTTCAGCTTTTATTAATAATTGTTTTATAGTTAAATTTTATAGATAAATCACCTTATTAGAGAGATTATATAACTCTTGATTTTTTAATTTCAAAAATCTATATCATTTGTAGATTATGTTGGAGATCTAAAGACCTGGGCAATAATAATAGTAGTAGAGCGGGGAAACCAGCCAAAGAGCTTGAGCTCTCGAGCAGGGTTCAAAATTGATGATGTCATCAGATCGATGACGATGACGAAATTAGGCGCCAATTTCAACAGATTATTGGGAGAAAGCTCTGATATTCATTAAGATATTAAAATGGTTTCATTAGCTTGTTTTTGATTATATGCTAGTAATCAAATTTTCCAATCCCCTCACATCCAACTGTACATCCAACTGTTAGTCTCAAAATGAATTCTCAAAATGAATTTCAATTTAGAGATCTTTTAAAATGAAAAATTTAGAAGCCAAAATTCTACATCAACAAATTTTTTCCCTGTTTATTGGTTATATAAAACTCTATAAGGATTAACATTTACCCCAATAATGATACTTTAATTTTGTGCAAACTTTCTATCATATTAAAGGTTAAATATCGTTTACATATTTTCTGTGATCGGGTACGTTAATTTAATTGATGATTGTCTCCCTGACGACGAACACACTTGGCACTTGGTTCGTGGACACAATTGTTTTGTATCACAATGAGAGAACCAGTCTTTGCTGCATATATTGAATATCGGAGGTGTAAATCACAACTCCGAATACTCAATTCGGGTTTACCTACTTATATGTTGATACTCCAGCCCGAAGTTAATTCTTTTTTTTTTTTTTTTTTTTTTTATCAAGCCTGCATGCATGCCTTGAGAAATAAATGTTTTAGAAAGATGCCTCTCTTTCTTGACATATTCGTTAGAACCCGTCTTAACTTCCTCGTCTTTGATTGGTGCCTCTCTTTTTTTTAAGAGGATTCCCAATTCGGAGACAGCCGAAGTCGAGAAAGGAGACATAGTTTTTTCCGTTATGTCGCAAGAGGGCAAGAGGAATATAGCGGCATAGCGGCACTCTCCAAACTGTATTTTTGTTATCCACTAAAAAACGCACTAAAATTAGTTAGATCAATTTGGCCGGTGGTGCCATATGACATATTTGTTTGACTCTCGATCCATTTTGCACAGTCTGCTGCCGCAGCCAGTCGCTCCAGCCGGAGTACTTCGCGCACCCAGGCAAAGGGCTAAGATACTGGCGATCGCTCGCTGCGGGGCTCATTGGCTCATTGACTCAGCTCTTTGGACACGACTGGTTTTTGGGATTATATAGGTGAGTCTGAGCATTCTCGGATTCTGGCACAGTTGCCCTCCACGGAAAAATCTCTCCGATTTGCTGTAGCTATATATAGGATTTTCCGAATTGCTTGGTATTCTCTCCATACGGTCATACGGTGGTCTGCATCTTTACCCGACATACTTCCTCAAACACCCATGTCTGTGTTTTTTCTAATCATCCTTCTACACGCGGTCTCCTACGCTAGCGCATTTACACCAGCCCCGCTCTTGTCTCAGGCCACGACTCTAAATAATGGCCTCTTGTACTTTTACGGCGGCACAAGTATGAACCCTAACTCCCTAGGTGGCGCCACGACCCAGTTCTTCGCTCTCAATGTCACGAGCATTTGGAATACCTCGGCCCCTTCCTATGTTGACCTGAGCTCCACTGTTCCAGCAGGCGCTATTCCTGTGTTCGGCGCAACCGCCGTTATCGCATCCGGAAAGATTGTGATTGCCCTCGGCTTTACCAGCGTCAACGCATCGCAGTTCCTGACCTATACACCTAACCAAAGCCCAGTGTGGGCCGCGCTCCAGTCGAGTAACCCACAGGATGGGCTGCTCTCTGGGCCGCAGATTACCGACACCACCATGGCCGTGAGTCCCATTGACGGGAGGATCTACATATCCGGTGGTATGACGTCTACTGGTCCGAATACGGCCCTCTATGCTTTAGACGTCAGCAGCCTTTCCTGGACAAACATCATGAGCGCGTACCCCGGGAACATTACAAACATTCCATCGACAAGGCTAGGTGCCGTCGCTGTTGCCACGAAAGACGGTCGCATCTGCTATATTGGAGGCTTCATACAGACCAACGGTGCTGGTGCTCAGACGACGGAAATCTGGTGCTTCGCCACTCCTTCTGGCGTGTGGTCGCGCACAGCAACCACGGGGGTGCCCTATCCAGAGCCGCGCGCCAACCATACAGCGGTACTCGATCAGAATGGCAACATCGTAGTGTTTGGCGGCGCTGCGTGCACTCAGACTTCCCCGACCTACTGCACCCTCGTACCCACCATCTCGCTCGCGATCCTCAACACCACTAGCTTCGCTTGGACCATCCCGTCCACGGAAAACGGGCCGCCTTCGCTTTACGGGCACTCGGCCGCCGTCGTAGGCAACCAAATGATCGTGGCGTTTGGTGCGATGGTGCATACGCCAACCTTGCCGAACAACTACACTTATGTCCTCGACATGTCCAATGGATATAGTTGGACGAGCCAGTTCAACCCAAATCCAAATTCACCATCCTCGTCATCGACATTCACAAACACAGGCGGAAGCCCAACAACAAGCCCCTCGTCAACACCCAGTACGACGACCTCTATTATCCCAATAGTCGTAGGTGTTGCCGGCGGCGCCGTGGTTCTCATGGCCTGTATTGCTATCGTGGCAGTTTATGTATTAAAGAAGGGTAAGAAGTTGGTCAGATTGCATTCGAGTGCAGAAGCTGGCGAGTTGACGAGTGCAGAACTGGCAGAACTAACAGAACTAAAAGTACGGGCCGACGGCAAGAAAGAGTTGAGCTCAGGTGACAAGGACATTATGGCTTTGCGTACAGGCGACAGTTCAGAATCCGAGCGGGAAGTACTGCCAAAGTATCTTAATAGGCACTTGCCGGAAGAAAAACCCGACCAGCTGATTGTGAGGCAGTCATCAAGAACCTACAAACCGGATTCCATCGGATTGACCAACAAACCAGATGAATTTGATAATAGTCAAGGCCCGACAATTCGCCCCGCCTCGATTCGACGGTCGCCCTTGGCCAACGCCTCGATAGCAAGGGAAAATATGTCATCGGACTTCTGATTATAGACTTTATTTGAGTATACAAGGCTTTATCGAGTATACCAATGTTAATAGCTAAACGACTCTAATGTGTAAATATCAAAAGATATGAATTTTTACATGAGAACCAAACTTTCAATCGATTGTGTATATACTGGCTTATAAATTAGTTGTCACAGTATTATTTATTTATCTTAGAGAGAATCTGCTTAGAGAGAGAACGACTAATTGGGAAGCGAGGGGTGAGTGTTGCGAAAAAAGATGACTTGGATACGATATTCACACGTACTTATTTTATTTAAAAAGAAAAGGATATCGTGAGCAGTTGATGGTAAGAGCTGCGCGTCCAGGTAGACATTGCGCATGCTTCCCAAAGTAGTTTTTTTTTTTTTTTTTTAAAAAAAAAAAAAAAAAAAAAAAAAAAAAAAAAACCCCCCAAACCGGAACTTTCTCGATATTTAAGTTTGCGCAGAGAGCATATCCCAAGTAAGTGGCACTCAAGAAATCAACACTACATACAATCAAGCTGGAGAAGTAAAGAGGACACAATGTCCACCTGTCGGACGCCAATACGGATAACCTTTATTTCCAAAAGTGAGCATATGCTTAAATCGGATAAGTGCACTTTGTGCGGAATACAACATCCCCCACGTACACATTGCCTGGTACTGAGCGAGAAGAATGCCAGCTATCACGCTTCAGGAGTAATCGGAAAAGCGATAGTGCTCATCTTGCTCTTTAAAAGGTGTACGACGCCGTGTCCAGTATATACGTGATCTAACTCCAATGTGCCAACGTGAACGTGCCAGTGCGACAGAGTTCTCTAAGGAAGGGTTCTTTGTGCAACCTCTGATTCAAGAGTTTAAAAAAGTAACTTATTCAGCAGTACTCTCGTCACGGGGCGTGATACCTTTCGAAGATTTTTTTAGCCGTACAAAAACTTTGCTAATCCCAAAGGCTTCCAGCCAGAACGAGAGATGGATGACCTAAATGAAAGGTGATTTACAGATCGAACCATGAAAACAAGTCTAGCTTGCTTCCTACTCAAAAAAAAAAAAAAAAAAAAAAAAAAAAAAAACATTTTACTATCCAGTATAAATATATACCTTGCGACCATCTGTTTAGATTCCTCTATAGCGAAATGACGGTATTCGCCGTTGGAAAACACTAACAAGTTCTATCTCATATCTACAAACCTCAATCTCAAGTGTATGTCCAGAATACGGCGCTGGCCTACGGAGGGCTTTTGGTTTTGGCTGTTTTTGTTTCTTTGTCTCAAGGGAGGTTCTCGGCGATGACACTAGTGCAGATGGCCTGACGCGGCGTTGCTAATGACTATTTTGTGGTTGAGAGGCAGAAATTACACGATAATATAATTTTCTTTCTAAAATGGAAACACAACCAGACGCGTTGATTAATCCGGCAGGATACCTTACTAGTGTATAAATGGCAGTAATCTTTTTGCTTGAGGTTAACGGCTTGCATTTAAACTTTCTTGGTCACACAAGGAACGATTGTTGGATATGGAGAGTGATCAGTTATTTTATTTTATTTTATTTTATTTATTTTCGTTTGGCATCAAGCTAATCAAGTTTCTTCAAGCGTCGCCCTTGATCACAGATACACACTCTTGTAATCCCTTGGGCATCGCTTCTCTCAATCAAACTGCCAATCGAATAGCGCTTAGTCTAGCAGCGCCGGTCACACAATCTGGATTTCTCTCACTTTCTCACATCCCTTTTACAACTTTAGGCGTTTGAGATCTTCCTGTTCAACTAGCCCCTTCTTTGGACAAGGACAGTTAAGGATGGGGTGAGAAGAGGAGGAGCGAGAAGCTTAAGGAAGAGAAAGGTAAAAAGAATGAGGAGGCTCCATCGTCTGCGAGTTGAAGGATTTCGCGTGAGATGGCAGAAAAATGACGAAATGAAGGGGTGAATGTCGGACGAAACACCACAACAGAGCAGATCGCCAAGGCTCAATTAAACATATCCCCAAACTTGTGTCATGCGTACACTCATCCACCACAATGAAATCACTAGCAGCCGCGTGACTTAGCGTCACAAACCAGACATGACGTTTCGGGTGTTCCTGGAAGGAAACAGAGTCACGCGCGCCTCCGGACTGTTCATAACCAGGCGTCCGTTTGAGCCGCTCTCAACTCTTCTTCACAACGATGCTAAAGACTGTCAAGCGCACTCTACTGTGGGCCGTTCTGGTCACCTGTCTCGTCGCCAGCACAGTGGCTGATCAGTACAGCTTCCAAATCTTTTCGCCCCAGCAAGGCGCCGCTTGGTACATGCTCGGGACATACAATATCACCTGGTAAGTCTATCGCCTCTTGCTCTTCAAAGGGCCATCCAAACGAAACTCCAAGTTCAGCTATCCATGCTTACTCCCTTTCCGAACCAACATCATTTTTCACATCAGGAACACCGGTATTCTTGCCCTCCAAAACTACAACCTCTCCATCCATCTCGTTACGGTCTTCGCCAACCCAACGGCGCAACTCACCGACTACGTCATTGCTACGGACGTCCCTTACACCGACGGCAAGTTTCTCTGGCAAGTTTCTTCGCAGATCCAGACGCCTCAAAATTACACGCTACAGTTATACGACGTGACCGACACAGCCGTGGGCCTCAGCCCTTCATTCACTATCTTCCCGACCTCTCCCACGATACTCGGCACCACCACCCCAACCTCCGTGGCACCCACTACCGTCTCTTGGTATCCTTCGCTGGCAAAGACCATTACGCTCACAGAATTGGGTGATTCCATTACTATTGTCACATTTCTTGGAACGGGCCCGTCACCGGCAGAGGCCACGGAGGTCGGTTCCGGGACTAAATCAGGGGCAGAGAGGATTGTAGGTGGCATACGATGGGAGTGGATCATGACCGTAGTTGTGGTGGCGGTAGGGCAGGCACTATGGAGAATGGGGTGAGGACGAGGGTGGGTGTTTTATATATCAAGAGAACACAAACGGGCGATTTGTTGTGCTGTCGTCCGTCAATATGTACCAGAGACATAATTTGAGATACCATATTGATTCATTTCGGGTTTTCAAAGTCCGTTCGTTGAATTTCTTTTTGTAACTTCCTAGTAATCCATGTTAGGCAGATTGACCTTCAGGAAAACTTTCAAGAAAAAGAAAGAATTCCTTGTTGTAAAGTACATCAAAGCTCTTACCAATATCATTACAAGTAAAAGTTTGTCAACCTCAAAGATAGATAGTCGGACTACACTAAACAATACCGTGGTATATTTTCAAGTCTCGTAATAAAGAGAAATAGAACATAGCTTTGGCTAAGATGAGAAGGAAGCGATTGGATACAAACGGTATTGATGACTCTCTTGTACATATCCCACAATCCCTAAACAGTTGATGATACGCTGAATTAATTGTAACGCCGCGTCATTCTAAAATCAGAAAATAGTTGTTCTTGGAACCGTTTTATCGTTTATACAAGGCGGCAAAGAATCTATGGCATAAATGTCAATGTGCAGGCGCGAGTCCACTTGCGGATTCGAGGCCACGTATTTCATTATGGTAACAAAGTAAAATAAAAAAGGGAGATGACTGCAAAACTATGGTGATAGATGAGGGACACCCTAGGAGCCGCACTTTGTTTTTTAAACTATTCAATGTTGATGTAGTGTTGGCGCTAAAACACATAATAGCGAAAGCTCGCAGGTTTACTAATGTTGTCTGTATGGTTACAACCGATAGGGTAGCATTGGTATCGGGATTTTTTTTTTTTTTTTTTTTTTTTTTTTTTTTTTTTTTTTTTTTACATTTGGCAGGTTGGCAACAAATTGGAGGGAATGTTTATAAGTATATAGTAGTAGTGTATGGAAGCAAATATATTTTGGACGCTATGGTGAATCACATGAGTTAGTCAAGTCACGTAATATTCCCGATTCACGTTGTCGCCAACAAATAGCCAACCGGGATCCTTTTTGCTTTCAGAGAAACCACTCTTTCACAATGCCTCCCATTCCACCCCAATTACACAACGAGAGGATAGCCACCGCCTTCGTTGGCGGCCTCACCACCCAACACCAAGCCGACTTCATTTCCTCCACACCAGTCGATCGGGACGCCCTCCTCGCGTGCATCAGCCACCTCGATGCCGAAACCCTCGCTCTGCAGGCCCACCTGTACGCGACCGTCCTCGGCTCGTACGACCACTTTGTTGACGCCTACCGTCGCTCCAAAGACATTTCCGCCTTGACCGACTCTCTGTTTGACCAGGTTGAGCTCATCCGGCGCGACACTGCCGACGAGGAGACTGGGGTGGGCCCGCTGGTCGCGCGCGCCGTGCGAGAGTACGACGAGGCATCACGGGACGTGCGGCTCAACCAAGCGTTGATCACTGCGCTGGAAGATGTGGTAGCGGTGACGGAACGGATTGATGGATTCCATGAGCATATGCGCGAAGGGAGGCTCTCGGATGCGATGCGGACGCTGGTGGACGTGGACGCGATGCTGAGCGGGCTCAGCACGGGAGAGAAAGCCATGGGTGAGGTGGAGAAGCTTATGGATATACTGAGGGCACAGCTCTCAGATATGAGGGAGCACATGGATCAACAGCTCGACGACTTGCTAGGGAGGGCGGTGGCGTTCTCGGCAGCGGCGTTGCCGTCTGGTAACGCTGCGCCCTCGAGCGGGAGGGAAGGCGGGAGCCGGTATGCGTCGGCTATCACGACGGTATTATCAATGTTACCGGCTATCCCCAACAGACCGGAGGCGTTCGCGAAAGTCGCACTCCCGGAAGTGTTCAATTGCCTCGCACAATTAGGTCTACTGGAGCAGAGGATGGGATCGCTGAAGAGGAATGTGATGAAGTATATCATCAACCCATTATTCAAGCAAAGTGACGCCTCTTGGCGCATTAAAGTAATGCCCAGGGAGGAAGGGGACGGTGCGCAGCTAATGCTGGAGCTTGCCCAAGATGTATCCGATGAACAAGACATTTTCAGCACCCTGGAAACCATCTATTCGTTCTTCGGCCAGTACTTGTTCCGTTTCTCAGACAATCACCAGTCCTCCACCCCATCTGACCGAACACACTACGCCCAGCTCTTCGGCAACCTCCTCCTTCCCGACACCTTCTCTCTCGTGATCACGCATGTTCTCGCCCAATCGATCCCCAACAATATCGCCGAGCTCAAGGACTTCCAGCATATAGCGCAAGCAGCTACGGGCCTTGAGCGGCGGCTGTTCGAGCTCGAGATGCTAGCCCAGCCGGCAACGGATGACGATGAGGCACTGCCGTTAACAAAATACGTACGAAATGTGGATGCGCACTTTGCGATGCGGAGGCGCGACCGACTACTGGACGATGCGCGAGGAATTATGGTTAGAGAGGAGTATGAGAGCGAGATGGTGACGGAGGAGAGGGTCGAGGTGGTGGAAGTGGTGGAGGAAGAGGCAGTAGCGACTATAGAGGAAAAGATAATAAAAGAGAAGGATATAGATGTGGAGGATGGGGGAAAGGAGCCCCGGAAGGGCAAAATGGGCACGGACACCGACGGGTGGGGATGGGAGAATGATGGGTGGGAAGTCGATGGCGATACGGTTGTCCAGGAGGAGGTGCCGCAAGAGGCAGAAACGTCTACCGAGCCGAAACTTGATGACGAAAAGGCGGACGGGTGGGAAGTGGACGAGGACCCTATTGTCCCGGAGCTGGAGGCAGCAGAAAAAACGGAGGATTCTCCCGAGCCAAAGCCTGCCGAGCCGAAACCCGTCGAACCGAAACCCAATGACAAGCACGACGGGTGGGGCCAAGCAGAGGGCGAAGTTGACTGGAACGCAACATTGGGCGAATCTGACGGTGACCATCCCTCCGCCGCCGCGCCGTCCGCACCCGCGCCTTCCTCCGTACAGAGTCATCAACCTCTACCCAAAGAGCATGAGCGCCGCACACTCGTCACGTATGCCATCACACGTACTCCACGTCATGTCCTCTCCCTCTTGCACGACACACTCCGTGACGCTTCTCAGTTGCACGACCACCCCGCCTCTGCCGCCCGGCTTTATCGCGCGACCGTCGATCTATTGGACATGTATCGGGCTGTAATGCCTGCTTACCACCGCCAAACTCTTGAGTCTGTCCCCGCTGTTGCCATGCTGTTCCGCAATGACTGCTACTGGCTCTCCCGAGAAGTCTTGCGTCTTGCCCCCGAGTTCCAAGACTCAATTACCCTCCCCGACGGCGAATCTCTCGATTACACTTCCCCTGCCCATCGTCTTGAGTCCCTCGGCACGACATGGTTTGAGCTCCAGATGCGGCGGCAGCGCGACGCGGCGCTCGAATGCTTGGCGCTGGCAGACGGTTTCGTGGAGAGCTCGACAGAGGCTGGATACGAGCGGTGCGAACGTGCCGTGCTACAGGTGGTCAACACCGTGGGGAGACTGGCGGGAGCACTGGTGGGAGTGCTGGAACCAGAGTTAAGGCTCGAGACACTGGGGAGGGTGGCGGACGCGGTGGCAGAGAAGGTGGTGAGGAATGTGGAAGAGTTGATTGATATTAGTGAGACGGAAAGTCACACACTTGCGACGCTGTTGGTCGGATTAAAGCAGATAGAGGGGCTGTTTGAGGAGAAGGGAGAAGAAAAAGAAAAGAAGAACGACACAGGCAAAAAGGCTGGTGGCCGCGGCGGCAGCAGCGAGGCCAACCGCTCGACTTTAATTGACGCCTCCAAACCGATAGAGTCCCGCGCTCCCGCGTGGAGCAAGCTTCGCAAGCTGACCGATCTTCTTGAACTCTCCTTTGCTGAGATCATGTCCCGCTTCCGCCAGCGCGAGCTGCTCGAGTTCTCAACCCGTGAGCTGACACGACTCGTGTGTGCCCTATTTGCGGACTCGGCGCTCCGACATCGCAACCTGCAGGAAATCGCGCACGGGCCGCCGGTCAAGTGGGTGGAACAAGGAGTAGTGGAAGAGATGACGCGGGAGGCGCCGGCTCCCACCTCCACGACAAGCACGAGCAACGCAGGAGGTGGAGCATTTGGTGGACTCGGAAGCGGACTGGGTGGATTGCTAGGAAATGCTACGGGTGGGAGGGACAGTTCATTTGGACACTTGTTGAGCGGCGTAGGAGGCGGGCGGGAGAGCCCTACTCCGAAAGAGAGCAACGCCTTTGGGCAGCTTTTGAGTGGGGTGGCGAGCGGGCGCGACAGCCCCTCTGGAAAAGAGAATAGCACATTCGGACAGCTACTAAGCGGCGTAGCGGGGGGGCGCGATGGCATCACGGCTGGAAGCAGCAGACCCTTTGGACAGTTGCTGAGCGGCGTAACGGGCGGTCGCGACGGCCCTGTCGGTGGATTGGCGCAGGTCGGATCCGGGCTGGCGAATGTGGTGGGTAGTGTGATAGGAGCCAGAGCGAACGGGACAAGCAATGTTGTGTCCGGAAAAGGACTTCGGAGGGGTTTTGCGAGTGTAGTGGGGAGCGTGATTGGAGCGACAATTGAGGATGAGGAGGACGAGAAGGAGATGCCTGCGGAGGAGGTGATAGAAGAGGAAGATGGCGAATCTGGATGGGGGGAGATGTGGAGGCAGAGTGGTGATGATGTGAGGAAAGAGAACAAGGAGGAGGAGGAAGACAATTGGGACTGGTAATGGTTCGTTCCTCAAAAAAATTATTATACATGTATGTTTATTTATCTTTTGTCTTGGTCATTTAGCTTTGATAATGCCGGATTTGAATGCAAGGTCAAAGAATGTAATAGGAATATGATGCGAAGACGGGAGATGAAGTGCTATTAGCAGTGCTTGCTATCACAAAATTAGATTAACATCGACGGACATCTTAAAGAATGTTGTATTCAACGGTTTTTGCACTGCTTAATAAATTAAAATAAAAAATTTTTACAATTATAGCTAGAAGTATTTGTATAAAATAAATCAATCTATAAATGATTGCAGCTAACAAATGAAGCTTGCAAGTATAAAACACCTTAGATAATTTCAAATGTATCTAAAGACCATGTCTACTTTTTCTGAGACAGTTTAGATACTTTCAGATATTATCCAACTTTTTCAAATATAATTAACCCTTTCTCTGAGAGATGTCATCCCTAAACAAGATTGCTTAGGGGTTCGAAGATTGGATGATGGTTTCAAATGCTTGAATAGGTTTTCCAACAGTTTGGAGGTATCGACTTTTTTTTCGTCATATTGTGTGGGAAATTTGTAACCATCTTTTCTTCAAAAGAAAAGAAAAAAATGGAACGCAGTCCAGATAGTTGAATGGCAGTGTCAAACGTTCGTGAGCTAAAGAAGCCAGTAAAATTTTTGCGCTGAGAAACTGCGTACCAGTAGACTTACGTACCCTTTGTTCTGAGTATACCTAGAGTCGAAATAGATTTTCGGGATTTGTAATGTAATTTCATGTCACGCAGTGAATTCTTGCAATCCTGTTCTATGTTTCTCTGCAATTCACAAAATTGGTCTAACATGTTGACTCCCGCACATTCGTTGTTGCCCGATCCGTGATGCGTACAGATGCAAGCCCACCGTGGTACGTTACTTTTACAGGCCCTACTACCCCTCCTAAGTATTATCAATAGTAAGTCGTCAAGATCAAGTAGAGGAAAAAGAAAAAGAAGAGGAAAGAGGAAAAAAAGAGTTAAAAGTGAAGAAAGAGAAAAATATAATTGAGCTTTCGACCCTTCAAAGAAAGGACTGCGACGTTTATGTCATCTCGGGTCGAGCACAAGAGCTGATTTTGAATTCAAGGGCTACCAATATTATTTCGTCGTTTTGATTTGTATTTTTATTTTAAAATGAATCACAAAATGTATGAAAATATATACATATTGCTTCACATTATGAATAATTGAGCAATGATTGATTGGCAAACATGATAAGAAATGGCTGTGACAACAAAAACCATCCAACTGCAGTAGAGTGATATTTCCCCGGCTCAGATCGGTTACTCAATAGACAGGAAATGATTATATGCTGCTTTTAAAAATGTGCTATGAAAGACGCTTCATTTTTCCCCGAGAATCTTTGGCCTCATAACCGGCGGCGCAACGGCTACTACGCTACCAGCCATATACAGGCTATTGATACCAGAGCCAACCCGAACGTCAAGTTCCTCGGCGACACAGTCGTCGTAAGGATGTCGCGCCAGCTGTTTGTAGAGCGCGGGGGGGAGATCTCGCGCCAAGGAGACGGTAAGCGGGATGACGACGCGTGCTTCGAGCGATGGGAGGGTACGAAGGAGTTTCATGGGACTATGGTGATGGAATTGGAAGGCGTGAGTATTCACGTCAAGTTTAAAGCAAGACTTTGGTGCAAATATCACCTTGGACTTTGCAAGAGATCAATTCGGATTATCATCAACCGTGCAACGATGCACAACACGTTGAGATGCACGCCAAACGCAAACAAGAAATCCCAGAGCTGTAATATCTGATCCAGAGGTGGTGTGCATGCCGAGAGCGTCAAGATAGCTGATTGGTCGTCGACGAGGATCGTATCGAATAGTCAAGGACGTGTTTGAAACAAATATTGTGATTTGAGCCAGCAAGCAATATTTAGCATTGGATCACAACCAATTTGAACACAATTCACTCACATGGGAATGCATACAGCTCTGCTGTCAAGTTTTTACCTCGCAGATAGCCGAATAATTCTGGATCGGCAGCCTGCAAGCACATGTCCAGCAACTGTAAAATAAAAAATAAAAATAAAAAATAAAAAATAAAATAAAAAAAATGCGCTAGTTGAGAAGACACTGAAATTAAAAGCAGTACACATATATCTTTAACAGTTGACACATCATAATTCAGGTAACCAGAATCCGGATTGAAATTCACCCACCTTCACACCGCAATGGACGCCCTGCAACAGTGGCTGCACGTACAACGGACAGCAATATCGGATCATTGTCGAGAAAGTGAAGAAGGCCTCCACTTCAGGCATCGTATACAGGAAGGGTGCAGCGAGAACGTTCATGCCCTGCACGTAGGTAAATTGGAGCGAATTTTTGCCCGACGGCCGTGCTGGTAATTCTGCAAAGTGTTGCATCGATGCGTGAATTTTTTTAGTCGGCTCTATCCATGGCAATGCTATCCAACTCTGTATCGTTAACAGCCTGTACCTTTTTCTTTCCACACAAAAGCGTTTAATACCCTAATCAACGAATCTTCATAAACCTTTGTTGAAAACTCGCGATCTGTCGCCAGAGTTCGAAATGTATCGTCGTGCACCTTGTCGTATACCTCCGATCGACCCTTCTTAACCAAGCATGCGTATTCGGTGAAAGATACATGATAAACGCCTAATAACATCTTCCAAGTTTGTGAACGAAGTCTTTGCTGTTCATACCGTGGGATTCGGTAATGTTGATAGCCAGTCGGGCTTGTGAAGGGCGTGTGAAGTGATGCTTGCTTTGATTCAAGAGGCTTTTGGCAGTATATATATATATAATAAGGGGGAGATATATGCAATTAAACATCATAGAGTGTTAAAGTTTAAGGCTTGCTTTAAAAACATTTCTCTCGATGGCTTACAACAGGTATACCCTCTTTAAGGATGAGCATGCGTATCTTGGCCAAGCTCTCTGCAACCTCTTTTTCTGTATTGTTCATCGTGTTAAAGATGCTCTCAATTGTATCGTTGCATTCCTCCGTTTGGGAAGACACAGCAGGGGGTATAATTTTGTCGCTTCTTTTCCCTGGGTTTGCATGACGCTGTTGTCCCTGTTGCGATTCCATCGTAGCCTTGTGCATCCTTATGAGGGCGTTGATGTTGAGCGGGATATAGTTGAAGACTGAAACTGACGTGACCTGCAAAGGGTAACCACTTGCCTCTGTGGTATCGGAGGATTTGGAGCACCGCATGATGGCAACAAAGGAAGGTGTAAAAAGGAGAGAACAAGGAAGTCAAAGCAGTCACCTGCAGACGCAGACGAATAGTTTGTTTATTGGCTGAGTGCACACCAATTCTTCTGTATATATAGCCTCGTCTTTCATTCAGTCAACAAAACTTCACTGTTGTCCACCGCTAAAAACTTAGTAAGTCGTAGTAAATCCCGAATAGCAGCGACAGAGCGCTGAAGAGTACGGTTACGTAGCAGAAAATCTGAGGTTATCTGAAACGGGCCTAGTTTATGGGCTTACAGGTTATACCGCAAGGAAATATTATTAAACCGCGACGAGAGTTGCGAGGTTTATTAGAGTTTACCGCGAGATGTCGCGAGGATATTGAGATGTCGCGATATTGGAATGATGTTTGTGCGTCGTCGATCGGATCGGAAACCGTCATCACACCCGCCCGCCAGACCTGTATAAATATATACTTTTCGCATTGGCTACAATAAAATGCAGTAATTCTACCTTTTTAATTCCGAAGATCACCTTGACATCCTTGACATTATTGTAAATCGGATTTGTTGTATCATGCGTAAATGCATATGACCAGACAGTTTAGGGTGATCAAGACCAGGAGGCGAGAACAAATAAATAAGAACGATCTTGTTCTTTTTTAGTTTTCGAGATTTTGAGGTAAAATACAGTCGTAGGTAAATTGGAATAAGTAAAAGTCAGATGACAATTGTGGCTATCAAAACGGTATGTTTCGGAACCCTTTCTCAGAATGATGAATATGAGTGTGCCCTTTCGGGCGACACGGGTTTTGATATGCTCTTTTGGTGGCGTGGGGAAGACGAGACAGGACTTGGCACCCGATTCGGCATTGGAATAAGTCGTAATGGTGTTCTATTTGACAGATGATATTTAACCAAAAGGAAAAAAAAGAAAGAGAGAGAAGGAGGAAAAAAAAAAAAAAAAGAAGAA
>RBNK01000523.1:0-24591 GCA_003990785.1 Endogone sp. FLAS-F59071 | reverse complement strand
AAAAAAAAAAAAAAACTCAACGCAGGAGGAACACGAAAAAATAATAAATAAAATCACCTTCTGCCTCCTTGATCGTCTTCTCTCGCTCCTTGTCCGCGCTCAACACCGTATCGAGAATGGACCGCGTATCGTCGTAATCCTCGAGCTGCTCAATGTGCAGGATCCGAACATTTTGCGGCAGTCCGACAAGGATATTATTACCCATGACACGCAGGAGGGCTAGAGTGAATACGACGACATTCATAACGAATTAACGTCAATATCTTGCATAATCTCAATCATTGAAACAATTAAAAAAAAAAAAGAGCAATTCAACCTACTCGACTTTCCAACTCCATTCTTCCCCACCAGACCATATTTCACCCCCGCTTTTAGTCTCAGATGGGCGTTGGTGAGCAGATCTCGGTCGCCAATTGTGATGGTGACTTGCTTGAGGTCGATCTCGGTCGTGAAGGCCTCGACGGTCTCGAGATGGAAACGTGATTGCTGCGAGATGGCCACAAGCTCGGGCTCGCTGACCGAAGGAGAGTCGGCGGCAGCGGAGGCGGCGGCGGTCGGCTTTTTTTCGCGACGTTTAGCTTTCGGGTTGATTGAGATCGCGGGGTCAGTTGGAGTGGGGAGAGCAGCAAGGGGGGCGGCGACTGGGAGGGCGGTGGGCTGAAGGGAGGAAGCGAGATTAGAGGGCTTGCTCTGGCTGAGATTGACATGAACATGGATATTGAATTGTAGATTTATAACCTACCACGGCAGTGCCACGATTACCCTTTTCCCGATCCTCCATGGTCAGTTTTTTTAGCCCAGTATCGATTTCCTGTTCGGCCTGTCCATGAATTCCGCCCGCCAGCGCCTCGTAAAACGCGTTCAGCTCCTCTTCTTCCATCCCTGCATCGGCCAAGAAACCCTCCGTCTCCTCCCTCAGGCTTGCGGGATCGCTGACGAGGGATTCGTCGGCGAGGACAGACTCGAGGAACTCGCGGACGTCGGGGGAAACAGTGCGGGAGGGGTAGTTGTGGACAAGAATGTCAAAAAATGAAGCAGAGAGGGACATTGCGGGGATTAAGTGCTTGGATTGTGTTGAGTGGGAGTATATTCTTTGTTTTTCTCTCTCTCTTTTTTTTTTTTTTTTTTTTTTTTTTTTTTTTTTAATGAAGGAAATGAATCGAGTTTTTATATTCACAAAAAGGTTACTGCGGCAGGTAATTGCCGGTCACAGTAATATGTGGGTAATATAAATCTCCGGACATTGAAAGACTTGAGTCGGTGTATATAGAAGCACGCCCATCTTCTCCATTCGACGTGACTGAACCCCATTCCAGAGGTCTGTGGATATCATGGATGGAAAGCCGAACCGAGGATACCGCTGAATTAGCAGTAATGAAATCACCCCCATTGCGACACTGCGGAAAAATGGGACAAGGCAAAAAAAAAAAAAAAGATATTCATCCTATTTTAACATAGGCAAGGAAGATTGACCTTGAGGTGAGAAAAGATGCACGAGCCAGGACTCCATTTTTATTTTATTTTTTTTCTCTCCTTGACCAAGGCCTCTGCACATTTGCGACTTATCTATACTTTTCTTTATATAGATCGCTTATTTTCCTGTTACACTATTCCGACTGCGCAACAAAGCTTATTTCTAGCCTGTATTACTTGAAATTCAGGTCGCAAAAAATTTCAGTACCTAACACCCGTTGCTCCCAATATCCGTTATGGAATACAAGTCCTTATTTCTTTTAACAGAAAAACCCTAAAAGATTTATCAACGTCTATAATTTTCATAGTGTCCACAAACCGCCTCTTCAAACCTATTGTTAAATTTCCTTTGGTCGCCTACATGTATACAATAAATCAATCTGTAAACTCCAAATGTCCCTTGATCGCGCCTCCCACCCCTACTCGATCGATCAGGAACGTGTCATGTCCGTACAGGGCATCCAGTTCGTAGTACGTCACGGACGTGTTTCCGGCCCTCCTCAAGCATTGGGATATCTCCTTTTGCTGCCACGACGGGAATAGGATGTCTGACTGTACACCGAGCACCAGTGCCGGTACCTGAATGGCACGCATTCCCTCTGCGAGATTCTCGAGGTCGGGTATCGCAGATGCGACAAGGTGTGGCCGGTCTCCGCTCGCCCCAGACGGTGGGTCGACGGCCGATCGCGGTGTGATGAGATTGCACTGCTCAGCCACGCGTCGCTCGTCTTCCTCTCGCGATGCGCTTCCAATCTGCTGGAGGATAGCATCAATCTTGTGCTGATTACGGGAACGGGTCTCGGTGATCTCCCGCTGAACCGGCGCGGACATGTCAAACATATCCATGGCTTTGCTAACGTATAAAAACGAGTTGGGGTCGTACTGCTGACAGAAGCGCTCGCCTTGGTGGTCGAGATAGGTTTCGATGAGGAAATCGGGACAGAGGGAGGGAGGGGAGGATGAGGCGCGCTTGCGGCCGAAGCGGAGCTCCCATTCTGGGCCGGAGCGGTAGCTAAGGGAGGTTGTAGAAAAAGTATAAGTATAAATATAAATGATGCAAAGTGGGTAATGTAAAGTGGGGTGGTATATTTGATAGAAATTAACATGGATTTAAAAAAAGCAACAATTTATCGACATACGTGATGGTGGCAATCTCGCGAGCCAGCTTGGGAGGCAGGGATTGGAACGAGAATGGTGTTCAGTGTTGATTAATACAGTTGAAAGTAACCAAGCGACAACTCAGGAGGGCACTCGTGCAATACACTCAGGCAATACACTCATGCAATACACTCAGGCAATACACTCAGGCAATACACTCATACCTTCATTCCCACATGCGGGTGCACCCCGCCGTAATAGAATCCCCTATTCCAATTGGGGTCGGACATGAGCACTGTTCTCAACGCAATCAAGGTGGGTGGATGAGGTCGGATAACAGTTAGACTGAATTAAACAAGAATACGTCAATGCCTACATTCAAGCCAACCGATACTTTACCCTGCCTCTGCGTGTGCCTTAACGCGATGGAGTACGGATGCGAACGCGCGCAGGCGGAGATGGAGACGAGGCGGGAAACACGATCCGGGAAGAGAGCAGCGGCTGCAAGGGACTTTTTTTTTTTTTTTTTTTTTTTTTTTTTTTTTTGGTAAAGATAATAAAAAAGGTAAAGTAATCAATATCAATTGAGCGACGGATTCTGATGATTTATTTAAACCTTGTCCCCCAAAGTCCGAGACTGATTATACCTGCATTCCACCCATGCTGCTACCGACGCTGGCGTGCAGCTTTTGAATGCCCATACTATCGAGCATCAGAAACTGCGCCCTAACCATGTCCCATACGGTGATGATAGGGAACCGCGTCGCGTACTTTTGGCCATCCGATGGGTCGATGCTCGACGGCCCCGTAGACCCGTAGCACCCGCCGAGGACGTTGGTGCAGATAACAAAAAATTTATCAGTATCAATGTATAGTCCTGAGCCGATAAAGGTCTCCCACCAGCCGGGAGTGGGATTGAGCGAATGGGATTTGGCGTGTGAGGATCCCGACAGACCGGTGTGGATGAGGATGGCGTTGGATTTGTCAGCGTTGAGGGTACCCCAAGTCTCGTAAGCGAGAGAAACAGAAGGGAGGACGCCGCCGTGGTCGCAGAGAAATGGGGTTGGGGAATGAAAGGTAGAGTAGCCGGTGACGATCTTATCGTAGGCGGGCTCGGGGCCGCCATCGAGGGAGCGAGTGAGATTCTCAAGCTTGTCGAGGCAGGGGAAGACGAGGGGTGGGTTGGTGCTTTGGGTTGTAGTAGCCGCGGCAGACGAGGCAGGTTTATAAGGCTTAGGGGCGCTGTGGATAGCTGAGAAAGGTATCGTCGAGGATGTAAGTAAAATCAATGGATGGATTTTGAATATTTGAAACCTTACCTCTTGTCCATGCCGGATATAAATTCAAGGGTGGGCGAGCCACAATAGTTCTCGCGGCGACAGGCAGCCGACGCAACAATTGTGTCGGCAAGGACATTGTGTTTAAATTCAAGTCCTTGAGTCGAATCCCAAGAGGTGTGTGCAATGGAAAAAGCGAAAAGAGAGAAGAGAGAGGAGTGGCTGAGTGGCTGATTGATCCATGGTCGTATATTTGATGACGCAATCAAACAGTCACATCCATCTTTACAAAAAAAGGTTATAAAGGCTACTGCGGTCTATCTTCTTTTCTTTTCTCTTTTTGTTTTTTATTGTTTATTTTCGGGGCCGCTTTCCGTTTCTTCTAAAGCGAGGGTATAAGAATATAAGGGCCAGCAACCTGAGGTGGCGGAACAATCTGTATAAATAAATATTTTAAAAATAAAACATTTATTAATTATATACATACTTGCAAGACCCAAACCCGAGTGCTTTTTGGCTTTTTGACGTCGGTGGTCATTATGGCTTGGACAGAAAGTATATATACTTGTTTTTTTTTAAATGTCCACAAAGCGACTCCCTGCTTGGAATGATTCGAGAACCCAATAGTGTTTGTCCAACATATATTGGGTATTAGCCAGAACAGGTAGATTGAGATTGAATTTACGCCCGCGTCTCCTTTTCCGTTTATTAATAAATCGATGGGGCCACGTGACCGATTCAACAAAAGTCACCTGACGAGACCTTTAAAACGCGCCGCTACAACCCCCACACCCTCTCCCACAACCCCACGCCCTTTCCCACACCCTTTCCCCTCTCTCTCTCTCCCACACCCTTTTTTCCCACAATGACCCCCTATAACAATGATGTCGACTGGAGCGCCATTCCGCTCGAGGACCATGAACATAAACCCATAGCTCCCGCCGAGAACATGGACTTTGAAGAGAACCCGAGTCAGCAGCTGGAGAATCTGAACTCGGTCTTCAACTCGCTCACGACGAGGCTGCACGACGGTGAGGCAGAGCTGAGAAAAACGACCCAGCTGGTAAGCTAATATTATCCGTCGTTGCATGTTATTTTCAAAAAAATCAAAAAAAAAAAATCGAGTCTTTTTATGCAAAACCTTATGGCTTACTCCAACCCGTCCAGCTCCACTCCAAGCATGCCATGCTCGCTGAATCACGTGCCCACCTCCGCTCCCTTTCCTCCACCTTTGCCCAAAACCACGACGCCATCCCAAGCGGTCGACAGCGAGGAACAAAGCACAGAGGACTCGAGCGCTTGTGGCGTCTGGCTCCGCTTTTACGCGCGCTGGAAGAGGGGAAGGGGGAGGAGGCAATGGATGATGGAGAGGAAATTGACGAAGATGATGTTGAGGTAGAGGAGGAGGAGGAACTGAAAGTTGTAAAGGCAGAAGTTTGGAGGAAGGGAGAGTATGGAGATGTATTGTGGTTAAAGTTGCAAGTGAGGAATTGTGGAAGGTATGGCTTCTTTTTTGTGGCTTCTGTGCGTTTATTTCGAAGAAGAGTTCCGGTGGAGACGGTTTTTAAAGTTTATCTCTATTTCTATTGTTATTATCTTTGTCGTCTCATTTTACTTGGTATTATTATACACCGCTTCCTTTCACATAAACTAACTTTTCGTCTAATCTTCTAATATACCGTTTCTCCCCTCTCCCCCCCCCCTTTTTTTTTTTAAAAAAAAAAAAAAAAAAAAAAACTTCAATCTGCTTTCATAGTTATCCGCTCCGGTCGCTCTACTTGTACCCCTATCATACTGACCCTCGCTTTGCTCCACGCTCCTACCGCCAAGACACCGTGGCTTGCATTCATCCAGGACAAGAGGTGACACTGACCACGTTAGTGACAGTTCCAGCAGGGCTTTGGACTGACGGGAGAAACTGGATAGGAATGATGTGCTGGTATCGGTCTAGTGCACAGAATGGTAAAGGTGATGATATCAGCGGGGGGAATACTGTAGAAGAGGAGGAAGCCGAGGAAGGTATCTGGAAGAGTGTAAACGTGAGGGAGGTAGTGTGGAGAGGGATTGCAGAAGCAAAGAGCGATAGGGTGGATGAAAACGCCAGTACGGATGAAAACGCCAGTACGGATGAAAACGCCAGTACGGATCTTTCTCGGTGGCTGGTTGAAGGTGAGTAACATCAAAGCAGGTGTTAAACTTCTGCTTTCATTTCTTGTCAAACATTGGGGACTCGGTCCTTTTTTTCTTTTTCTTTTCTTTTGTAACCCAACCCCAACATGCACACCGTTCTTGTCATGCAATCCATTATAGGAACGCATGTCCTCCTCCCATCATGCGCCATATTGGTAGTTGCTCTACCGAGTTCGAGTTCGCCTTCTCCTTCCTCACACGTTTCTCTTGGTCCAACTAGCGGCACGTACTCTGCCATCTTATCAGTACTACTCGAGGCTTTGGAAATGCGACCTGTGAAGGAGGTTTGTGATTCTTATCACTACAGTGTGCTTATCATATTATTTCAAATATCTAATACCAGTTCTCCTCCCTCTTCTCTAAATTTTACAGGATCATTTATCTCAATCACCCAAAGCCATTTACCAATTCCTCGCCAACCCTTCAAACACCCTCGTCGCCGCTCTCTCCCCTTCTATCCCCAACCCCACCCCTCTTCATCACACCCTCCATTTCCGCGCTCTCAATGACCGCCTCCTTCACCACTCGATCGGCATTCTCGCGCACCGATTATGCTCCCGCGGCCTTGAGGTCTCGCTCGACACATCGCCGCAATTCGGGATTCCAGGGCCTGGTGTGGAGAGGGCAATGGACGAGCTGAGGATGTGGATACTGGCTGTTCACGATGCCGCGGCGGAGAGTGAGGGTGAGAGAGAAAAGTGGGGAGCGAGGAAGCAGCTGGAGAGGAGGAGGGACGTGTGTTTGGCGAGTGTAAGTGTGGGAGCAGGGAGGTGAGGGCGGTGATGAAGAAAATGGACTTTTAATTTTGGGAGACAGTAGCCTTGGGCTCAACTTTGAACATTAATAATTTTTAATATGGGATCTTGCTATTGAGAGGAGCGTAATTTTTTTTTTTTCTTTTTTAAAAAAAGGTTTCGGTATGTAGTGATCTTGGAATGATATTTGCAAATTTACAAAATGTAACTTGCTTTACCTTCATGGCATCCTGCTATAAAAACATTTTTGTATTGTTCTAGTTAAGCAACAACTCGCATTGTAAAAAATAAAATAAAAATAAACTCGGACGCTTTGGATAAGAATAACTAAAGTCAACCCAAAATTGGGTAATCACCCGATGGGTATTGCGCGTCAAAACCTGAGCAAAAGTATATATACACAGACTGAAGAAACTTGAAGCGTGTCCGCATCTAGGGGTGTTTTCGGGGAGTCATGTGAATGTACTATTGCGCGAGACATTACGCTTCATCCCATTTCTGGTACCAGACAGTGTTGTGGTAGGGGAAATATCATCGGTCAGGGTGGGCGTTGCCATTAAGCGGATAATAACCTCTTCGAGTGCCGCAGCAATCATAGGATGCGCCTTTGGCACTGTAATTTTGTTTGCCAAATCCTCGGCTATTAATAATAATACGCTGACTCGATCTTGTCGATCATGATGACGTTCGCGGAGAATGGTCTTCCCATTGAAAAACTTTATATTATCTTATATTGCTGATCACTATGCATAGCCTTGTAGTCTATAGTATATACTTATTTGACCTATGTGGCCAGTGAGATAATGATCATATACTAGCTTAATAATGTCATTTATCCTTCCTTCCTATATGACTGGCACTAGTATTCTATATCCCTTATAATAAAGTATTATCCTTTCCAACTTATACTGCTTCTCTGTTATAGTCAACATATTCTTTATTCACTCATCCACATCTTCCCTTACCTTGCATGTCACCAACTAAACTACAAGGTCATAGTATAGCATTCAATTTATTAGAGTCTTTTATACTTGTGATGTAGTATGGTCCTTCCTATTTCAGGTTCAATTTTGCTAACTATAACAACTCCACTATATTCCAGTATAGTAAGACTTGATCGCCAATCTTCAACTTTTCACTTTTCCTGTATTTTTTATCATAATTCTTCTTTTAGCAATCTTGTACAATAGTGATAAATTCCCTTGCCTTGTTTCAGATATTGTATAATTCTCAAATTTTCTTTATTACATAGTATTCTATTTGTGCTTTCCAGGGGGTGTGGCTGAGTTCTGAGGTAGTTATCACTTAGTCTACCAGCTGATAAGTTTTTCTTCTATAAACAAGCTCAAAAGGGATAAACTTTGTTATTTCTTATTTCATTATCTATAGTGCAAATAAGGTGGAAGGTAGGTACAAATTCCAATCTTCTCCTTGTAATTGTACTACTTTAGCAATTATGTTTTTGATAGTTTGATTCATTCATTCAGTAAATCTATTTCCTTGAGGATGGTAGACAGTAGTCTTTATCTGGCAGATCTCAAAGTGTTGCATCAATATCTGTATAAATTCATTAATGAATTCAATCTCTTGATCAAAGGTTATTTTGTAAGGTATTCCATGGCAGCAGATAATATCTTTGTAGATAAAGGGTGCAATATTAAGGGTATCTGCAAGGGGCAAGGCTCTTGCTTCATAGTACTTAGTCAGATAATCCACTGCTACTAAAATATATTAGTTTCCTTTGAGTGTTCTTGGTAGCAGTTCAACAATGTTTATTCCAATATATTCGAAGGGTCCTCCAGGTACAATCAGTTGTAAGGCCTCAACTTCCTTTCCTCAGTACCTCTTTTGGCAAGTATTGTATCTCTTGATATATTCTCTAATATCTTCATACATGTTCTTCTAATAATATTTTTCTGATAATTGCTGATATATGTTATCTATACTTAATATCCTGCAAGCTGATGATTGTGAGAGCCTAAAGTACCATCTACTTTTTATGTTTAGGAACTACAAGTCATATCTGTTCTCTGTATTATCGATAAAATATATTATTCTTGATAAAATAGTTAAGTGTCATTGTTTATATAAGCTATTGATTGTTTTCATTTATCATCCTAGTAAAGGTTAGGTTACTGAGATAATCTAAATATCTGTTGTAAAGTTTAGTATTCATTAGATAGGTATATTTTTTTTGGTTTGGAGTGTCAGTCTTAGATAAATTGAGGTAGGCATAAGAGGGTATCTACATTCTGATGATTCTGTCCTTTTCTGTATTGCATTATAAAATCATACTCCTGCAGTATAGTTAACTATTATATATATATTTCTGTTAGGTTTGGTTTATTTCAGAGCCATTTGAGAGCTGAGTGATCCCTTATTAGAGTAAACTGATTTCTGATCAGAAAGTGATAAAAGTATTATACTACTCAAATGACTGCTATACATTCTAACTAGATGGCTCTATAGGAAGGTTCTACTTCATAGGTAGCTCATTCTACATAAGCAATCATATACTCTCTATCTTTGTTATATTGTGCCAAAATTACTCCAAGTCTAAATGATGATGCATCTATATATAACTTAAATACTTTTATAAGATCTGGCCTTACCATTACTAGTGCATAGATAAGTACTTCCTTGATTAAGTTAAAGGCTGTTTGTATGACTAGTATCTATTCTCATGCTCTCTTTTTTCTTTACAGCATATACAAGGGTGCGGCAATTTCAGAATATCTAAGGATAAACCTTTTATAGAACTGGACTAGTTCTAAAAATCCTTATAAGGTCATTTTATTTTATAGAATTAGAAAAACTTTAACAATTTTAGTCTTCTTCAAGTTTGGGCAGATTTCTCCTCTATCAATTATAAATCTAAGATATTCTATCTTCTTTTGTTCAAAGTGGCATTTTGTTAACTTGATCCTCAATTCATATTTTCTAAGTTATTCAAATACTTCCTTTAAAGTCACTATGTATTCTATGAAGGTTTCAGTATAGATATTGATATCATTGATATACACAATCACTCCATGTCCAATCAGGTTATAGAAAATCTAATTTATTGCAACTTGGAATATGGTGGATGCATTGTAAAGTCCAAAGGACATTTTTGTGAATTCATACTATCTAAATGGTATAATAAATGCTGATCTTTCCTGTGCTTCAGGTATCATTCTAATTTGGTTATATTCTACTTACAAATTGAGGGTTGAGTAGATTTATACTTTCTTTAACATATTCTATAAGTCTTCTAAGTATAGAATCAAGTATGCATGCTTCCTAGTGACTGTGTTTAGCTTTGATAATTAATAACCATTCTCTATCTATTCTTCTTTAGTACTATACTGATAGATAATGCCCAGGGGCTCTTTGATCATATAATCACTCCTGACTCCAATAGTTCTTGAACATACTTTCATATAAAGTCATAGTAGTTAGCTAGTAATCTATAAGGTGCTTGCTTGATTAGTTTAGTATCTTCTGTATCAATATGATAGATGAAGAAAGCTTAGTCCAGGAGATCTTTAAAGCTGATTATGATGATATCCTTATACTCCTTCAATAGATCTTGTAGCTGCTTCTTCTGATTCAGTAACAGATTCTTATTGAGGGAGTAGACATGCTTCTTAGTATTCTCCTAGTTATCTAGTCTCTCCATTATCACATTTACTTGTCCAGTAGATCCAAATCCTTTCTTTCTATATTATATTTTTTTTAAGTCTTTTACTTCTTTCAACAGTTGCTATTTACATCTGATAATCACTATTTAGGTGATTTGATCTCCTTGGTGTACTGTAAATTAACTGTAGTTATAATTAACTAATTTGACTTCAATTATTCTCTATAGTCTTTATCTATCAATCTAGGAAAGACTCCTATTTCAGAGATAGGGTAAAGTCTACTTCTTACCCATACTTATATATATTGTCCAGATAGTAGGGCAATGATGATTCTGGTTTTTATGAAGGCTGATGATTTTAGTTTTAGGGTGTAGTCTTCATCTGTATATAGATTATAGCCTGTAGCTCCTTCAGTTTTTCTCTTTGGTATAATTGCAGTTTTTATTAATTTCTTAATTCAAGTTGCTGTTTTCATTTTTTCAACTGTGAATACTTCTGCAAAGATGAGGATATTAGGTTCCTTCCACTGCTCATAAGTTGTGTTTTGAGGTAGGTTCTGCTATAAGTTATTCTACCTTCATCAGGGTGAATTATTTCTTCCAAGGTAATAATTTCTTCCTCTGAGTCTGAGTTGCTTTCTTCGATTAGGATGGATCTATCATTTTCATTATTATCTTAGAATAAGGCTTTCACTTTAGTAGGTGTTTGAGTAGTATAAACTTTATCATCTTATTCATTGAGTATTTCCTCATCTCCATTTACTTCAGGAATAGTCTGTTCTTATTCTTGATTGTAGTATTTTCTCTAAGTTCTATAATAGTTGATATTATATAGCTTATCTGGGTATTTGACCCAATTTTTGCATTCCTAAAGGTTATAAAGGTTGACTTTGCTCCAATAGTATCCTTATAGGTAGATGTTGTGATTTCTCTAAAGACATTCTTTACCAATATATCCAATGTTTGTCCAGAAGTAATCTCAAACTTCTTCAGTATTGTCTGCAAATGGGTGAGAGTTCCTTTCATTGTATAGTTCTTGATTCATTGAAGGTAGAATCCTTTGGCATGTTTGTAATAATCTTAGTTTCTTGATCCTTCTTTCAGATAGTAGGTACATCTCTAAGGTATCCTAGTAGAGTATTAACTTTATGTTACTGCAAGTGTATATCATTTCTACATAATAGATGTATTGCTTATAGAATGGACATCTTATATTCCTCATATTATATTTGATCAGCTGATTCTTCTCCAAAGGCGTCAGATAGTAATATTTACTATAGATTACTATGTTAACTTCTTCTTCTTCTACCATGTTGATGTGTACCTGTCTAGAGGTTATTTCATTATCTATATCACTTTTATTTTTAGGTCTCTAGGTGAGTTTCAGTACTACTTCTTTCTAAATGTCTAGAGGTATACTAAACTTCCTTATATAGTTGATAAAGATTAATCTTTATGCATCTAGGTTGATTCTAGCTTTAGCTTTCTTTAACTAACTGTTGCTTAAGACAGCATTGTAGAATTTTATATTGGTGATAATCATTCTAATAGATATGATCTCTGTTCTAAACTGGACTAGTACTTCTCAGAATACTCCTAAGGGTACATTACTTTTTCTACTTGCAATGACTAAGGTAGAGGTGGCAGGTTTATCAATGTCCTATCTTAGATAGTCTAGGAAATGCTTGGTGATAATACTGACTCTTGCTCCTATATTGATAATGACTAAGTATACTAATCCTCTAATGTTGCATTGTATATAGGCAGATAAGGTATAAATTTATTCCTCCTCCTCTTTTTCAGTAATGTTAACTTCCTCAAATCAAATGGTTGGCTTGGTTTCAGTAATCTGCATTTTCATCTTCTGCTTTATTGATAGTGCAATCTGGAAAAGTTGCTTAAAGGTAATGTTAGCCTTCTAACTGGCAATATCTTACCAAGAGTCATATTCAAATTCTCTAACTCTTCTAGGTTTCTTCTTCTTATTCTTCTCTTAATCTATTATTTCTTTATCTCCAGTAGTTGAGATAACCATCTCACCAGGTTGCATTGTCTGCTTGAAGGCTTTATTCTATTGATCTTCATTTAATTGTTGCCTTTATATTAGCTTCTTGGGTTTCTTGATAACAACTTCAGGTACTTGAGCCAGTTTTTTTCTTGAGTAGGGGGTTTTTCTAGTAGCAGTATAGCTAATTATTTCAATAGAGTAGGCTTCCAAGTATTTCTTACTGAATTCTTCATCTTCTTTCTCAATTTCCTATACTATATTGGTATAGTTAGCCTTCTTAACTTCTTCCTTCTCTTGGCCTTTCTTCCAACTTCTAGTTTAGCAATTCTTGGCAAAGTAATTACATCTTCTATAGAGAAAACAGTTCATCTTAGTCTTGTTTTGTTCTTTGACCATATAGGTTTCTCTTAGCTATTTATTTTAGCAGATTATCTTGGCTTCAAGATTGGTAATATATTGTGACGGAACATTTTGTGATGACATATATTTTGATCATGTGAGATCACAGTCATGTAACCTGTAATAACATTGAGACTTGCAATGTTATTGAGATCTGCAATGATATTATAATCTAAAATAGTATTTCGATCTAATATATTATTTTGCTGTCCAATTACATTATAACCTAATATATCATTTTATTATATTCTAGCCAATCAATTTGTATCTTATATTTAGCCAAGCCAATCAGAAATTCGAGTAGTAACCTGGGTAGCTGCCCGTATAGCACCTTGTAATTTCTTATAAATACCCCGCTCGCAATTATCAATAAAATTTGGACTGCAACAAGCTAAGGAAGCTTACAACAGACAACTCAAGGGATACTGAAGCCTTACTCAAGGAGTAAGCAATTGAGATAGTTTCAAGATTCTAACAGATACACTTTATTCAATTGATCACACTTAAATCTTGCTAGTTAATACTTCCATCGACATATTACCCTTCTTAAGCCGCTACCGCATAACCTGCTAAGACCCTTAAAAACATATTTTCTGCACCTGCTCAACTCTGAGTATTTTGCCATTAATATATTTTAGTCCATCACAATTGGTACTGACTGGCAGGAAATCAATCGATACCTTGACCGATTTGTTACCTATATTGTGTAACTGAACTTGCCGAAACCCATAGTGGAAGACAAAAGCAAGAACGGCACTACCACTGCTACTGCCCATATTATTACAACTACCTAGGAGAAGACCTCAAGAGGATGAAGAAACCATGGCAGACAGACTACCTACCTTTTATGGATATACTAAGGAATATGTTTGAGAATTTCTGGATGATTTGGAAAGCTACTTCGCAGCTAAAGGAATGGCCAGCACTTGGTAGATCCCTATCCTGGCTGCCCAACTTAGGGGACCCGCAAGAGAAACATATCATGTAGCCCTAACAGATACAGCAGCCATCGGACTAGGAGGATTACTCCTTGCAGCCACCACAGCAGCAGGAAATGGAGCCACAGCAGTAGCAATAGCCACCGCTCATTGGGACACTACAAGAGCCTAGTTAGAGGACAATTATTTTACTAAACAGAAGCAAGAATCAATCAAAGAACAACTATTCAACATAAAGATGTCAATCAACCAGTGCCTGGAAGATTGGGTTACTACCATCGATCAGTATATGCAACTCTATGGAGAAACCAGCCCGGTTGTGCAAGAAATGGTATTTATGAATAGCTTACCTGCAGATCTCCAACGTCATATTAAGAGGTTTGGCTCTCGAAGAATGGAGGAGAAAGTCAGGATGGCACAGGCATTTTGGGACACCGAAGCAGGACATTCGGCATCCTTGTATGACAAGTTACCACAAGATCTACACAGGAAATTCAGCACTGGAATACCTGTAGTGCAAATGGTATCTGCAACAGCCAAACTACCTGAGGAAGACACTATTAAACCGACGGTCATAGCAAAAACAGGAAAAACAACACATGAGGATGAAATGGAAAAGATTACCAAGATGTTCTCGGAAATGACAGCACACATAGCCAATCTTGAAGCTAAGGTGATCCGCCAGAATAAGCAACCAAGAGGAACCTTTGTCGCTGAAGAATGCAACAGGACTGAGATGAATTGTTTCCTCTGCGGAAGATATAGTTACTTTACCAAGGATTGCCAAACTAGAAGTTAGAAGGAAGGATGGGAGAGAGAGGAGGAAAAGAAGGCTGACCATGCCAACATAGTGCAGGAAATCGAAGAAGAAGATGAAGAATTTAGTAAAGAATATCTGGAAGCCTACTCTGTTGAAGTAGTCAGCTGTATGGCCATGAGGAAGACTCCCTATCCAAGAAAGAAGCCGACCCAGGAACCTGAGGTTGTTATCGAGAAACTTAAGAAGCTAACACAAAGACAACAACTAAATGAGGATCAATGGGACAAAGCCTTCAAACAGATAATGCAACCTGGCAAGACAGTCATCTCAACCACTGGAGATGAAGAAATGACGGATCAAGAAGAAAACAAGGAAAAGAAGCCTAGGAGGGTTAGAGAATTTGAATATGACCTGTGGCAGGACATTGCCAGTCAAAAGGCCAACATTACCTTTAAACAACTCTTCCAGATCGCACCATCAACAAAGCAAAAAGTAAAGACACAGATTACCGAAACCAAACCAACCATCCGATTTGAGGAAGTTAATACCACTGAAGAACAAGAAGAGCGAACCTATACTTCATCTGCCTATGTACAATGCAACATTGGAGGATTAGCGTACTCAGTCATTATTGACACCGGAGCAGGAGTTAGCATTATCGCTAAGCATTTCCTAGACTGCCTAGGATGGGATATTGATGAACCCGCTACCTCTATCTTGGTTGTTGCAAGTGGAAAAAGCAGCGTATCTTTAGGAGTACTTCGAGAAGTACCAGTCTAGTTTGGAACAGAAATCATACCTGTCAGAATGGTTGTCACTGATACACAATCATACAATGCTGTCTTGGGCAACAGCTGGTTGAAGAAAGCTAAAGCCAGAATTGACCTGGATACACAAAGATTAATCTTCATCAACTATGGAAGAAAGTTCAGCGTACCCCTGGATATTCAGAAAGGAGTAGTACTGAAACTCACCCAGAGACTAGAAGACGAAAGCGACACAGATGAAGAAATAACCCTTAGACAGGTGCACCTCAACATGGTAGAAGAAGAAGAAGTAAACGTAGTAATCCATAGTGAATACTGCCACCTGACGCCTGTAGAGAAGAACCAGTTGGTTGAGTACAACATGAGGAATACTAGATGCCCATTCTGTGAGCAATGCATCTATTGTGCTGAGATGATGTGTACTTGCAGCGATACGAAGTTGATACCTTACTAAGACATCTTGGAGATGCATCTACCAACAGAGAAAAGGATCAGGAAACCAAGACTGTCACAGACCCACCGAAGGACTCCACCCTCAATGAATTATAGACCCTATAATGGAAGAAACCCTCACCCATTCGCAGACAATACTGGAGAAGTATGGGACTGCTTTTGGACAAATATTGGGCATATCGGCAAAGGACGTCTTTGGGGAAACTGTAAGAGTAATAGATATAAAAAGTAGCAACAAACACTTGCAGAAACATAACAAACAACCATGCCCCAATTCAACAATGACGAATACCTCCGAAGCCAAGTTATTGAAGCATACTGAGCCTTAGAAGACCCTCCATCTGAACTACTACCTGAGGAAGGATCTGCCCTATGAAGGACTCAAATAATAATGAAAAACATTGACATTGCTCAGAAATGACAAACACAAGACAAATTTCAGGCCTACTATAAGATCACTAGGATCTGGAAAGAAGACCTCGAACATGTATGGGACCAATGACATGCAGAAGCATGCAAACAAGCACTACATCAAGGGATTCCCCTCCAATCTCAAAGGATTGCCCTCCAGATTTATGGACTCTTCCAGTTCCGACCAGCCGCCTTGAAAAGACTTACCAAAATTGAACCATCCGCATTTCACCAACTGTCTCAAAATGCCTTTGAGGAACTTAAAGAAGAAATCCGCGTACTACAAAGAGATTTCGACTAATTGGAACAGTTCCTTGATTTGTGAAACCTTTTAACTATCTTAAACCTTTCAACCGTCTTAAATCTTTAACCATCTTAAAATCTATAACTTACATAACTCGTTATATCATATAAATTCATAATTAGTTTATATTTTGAATAGCCAATAGTTTTCCGAGTAGTAACCTGGGCAGCTACCCATATAGCACCTCGAGAAATTTGTATAAATATCCCTCAAATCTTTATTCAATAAATCTCAGTTCAATAGCAGTGCACACTCAAGATCCCTTTGAGAGCTAAAGATCTTACCCCTTCTATACACATCAAGAGTGCTAAAAACTATAAGTCTGAAATTCACAATTAATAATTTTATAAAAGAAACAAAGTACTTTTGATACCTTAGAAACCTTGCGACGTACTCGGAGATTCCTAAGTCCAACGTGAATTAGTATCATCAGACACTTCCTCACAGGCGGTTTACGAGAAACCCCCTTACAGAAACTGCAACATCTACCTGCAAGGGTGTTACTGGGACGAAGTCAACCCCTATGACCTTTGGGAATGTGAAAACTGGGTCAGATATTCAGATGAACCATACAATATCAATTATCATGGGACTTGGAAGGAACGTCATGACCAAGAATAAGAACAGATGGCACCCGAAGAGAATGAAGATGAGGAAGTACCTGAGGAATGGAGCAGTAAAGTTTATACTACTCAGACACCTATCAAAGTCAGAGCCTTATTCCAGGAAGATGATGAAGATGATGGATCTACCCTAATCGAAGAAAGCGACTCAGACTTGGAAGAAGAAATCATCGCACTGGAGGAAATAATTCACCCCGATGAATGCATCAGCATGTGCTATTGGTAGTGGAAGGACTTGTGGCAGAACCTACCTCAGGATATAACTCACGAACAGTGGAAGGAACCGAATGTCCCCACCTTTGAAGAAGTATTCATGGTTGAAGAAAAAGAGACAACAACTCGAGTCAAGAAACTAACAGAAAGTATAATCATACCAAAGAGAAAAACTGAAGGAGCCGCAGAATATGACCTATATGCAGATGAAGACTATACCCTAGAACCAAAATCATCAGCCTTCGTAAAAACTGGAATCGCTATTGCCCTACCACCCAGACAATGTGCGCAAGTATGGGCAAGAAGTGGACTCTACCGCAACTCTGGAATAGGAGCTTTCCCTGGATTAATAGATGAAGACTACAGAGGAGAAATTGAGGTTGGACTAGTTAACCACAACCACAACCAATTCAAAATATACCAAGGAGATCGAATTACTCAAATGGTGATCATCAAATGTGAACAGCAACCTTTGAAAGAAGTGGAAAACTTAGAAGAAATACAACGTGGAAGGAAAGGATTTGGATTGACTGGATAGGCAAATGTGATAATAGAAAGACTGGATAACTAGGAAAACGCCAAGAAGTACATCTACTCCCTCAATGAAAACCTGTTACCAAATCAGAAGAAGCAGTTACAAGACCTACTGAAGGAGTATGAGGATATCATCACAATCAGTTTCAAGGACTTGTCGGACCAAGCCTTCTTCACTCACCATATCGACACAGGAGATGCCAAACCAATCAAACAGGCACCCTACAGATTGCCAGCCAACTATCATGACTTTGTACAAAAGCATGTTTAAGAGCTATTGGAGTCAGGAGTGATTATATGGTCGAAGAGCCCTTGGGCATCACCTATTAGCATAGTACCGAAGAAAGACAGATAAAGAATAGTTATCAATTATCGCAAATTGAACTCAGTCACCAAGAAGCATGCATATCCAATTCCGCACTCAGAAGACTTACAAAACATGTTGAAAAAGGTACAAATCTATTCAACCTTGGACCTATGGGCAGGATATAACCAAATCGGAATGACACCTGAAGCACAAGAAAATCAGCATTTGTGACACCATTCGGACAGTATGAATTCACAAGAATGTCCTTTGGACTTTACAATGCACCTGCTACCTTCAAGCTGCAATGAATGAGATCTTCTATGATCTGATTGGACATGGAGTAATTATGTACATCGACGATATCAACATTTATACAAAGAACTTTGCAGAACACATGGTGATCTTGAAGGAAGTATTTGAACGACTCAGAAAACATGGACTAAGGATCAAACCAACAAAATACTACTTTGGACAAAAGAAAATTGAATACCTCGGATTTATAATCGATGGAGAAGAAATCTGCCCAGACCTAAAGAAGACCAAAATTGTTAAGGCCTTCCCAACCCCACAAGATAAGATGACCTTATGAGAATTCTTAGGACTGGTTCAGTTCTATAAAAGGTTTATCCCTGGTTACTCTGAAATTGCTGTACCCCTGCACATATTGCAAAGAAAAGGAAGAGCATGAAAATGGACATCGACCACATAAACAGCCTTCAACCTGATCAAGGAAGCACTCACCCATGCACTAGTAATGGCAAGACTGGATCTCACAAAAGTATTCAAGCTGTATACAGATGCATTGTCATTCGGGCTTAGAGCAATTCTAGTGCAAGATGACAAAGATGGAGAGCATATGATTGCTTACGCAGGACGAGCTATCCATGGAGCAGAACCTTCCTATGGAGCTACCCAACTAGAATGCATAGCAGTCATTTGGACTATACAACACTTCTGCCACTTCTTGATTGGAAAACAGTTCACCCTGATAACTGACCACTCAGCCCTCAAATAGCTTTGGAACAAACCAAATCTGACAGGAATGTATACACGATGGCTAGCCATACTGCAAGAATACGACTTTACAACACAATACAGAAAAGAATGGAATCATCAGAATATGGACACCCTCTCATGCCTACCCCAATTTATCTGAGATCGACACCCCAAACCAAAAAGAATATACTTACCCAATGGACACTAAACTCTATAATGGATATTTGGATTATCTTAGTAACCTAACCTTTACTGGGACGACGAACAAAAACGATTAACGGCTTATACGGACAATGGCACTTAACTATTTTATCAAGAATAATATACTTTACTGATGACACAGAGAACAGACATGACTTGTAGTTCCTGAACATAAAAAGCAGATGGTACTTCAGGCCTCTCATGATCATCAGCTGGTAGGACATATGGGCATAGATAACACATATCAATGATTATCAGAAAAATATTATTGGAAGAACATGTATGAAGATATTAGAGAATATATCAGAAGATGTGACACTTGCCAGAAGAGGCACTGAGGAAAGGAAGTCGAGACCTTACAACCGATTGTACCTGGAGGACCCTTCGAACATATTGAAATAGACATTGTAGGACCACTACCAAGAACACTTAGAGGAAATTGATACATCGTAGTAGCAGTAGATTACCTGACCAAGTACTCTGAAGCAAGAGCATTACCCCTTGCAGATGCCCTTAACATTGCACCCTTTATCTATGAAGATATTATCTGCTGCCATGGAATACCCTATGAAATAACCTCTGATCAAGGAACCGAATTTGCTAATAAATTCATGCAGATATTGACACAATACTTCGGGATCTGCCAGATAAAGACTACTGCCTACCATCCCCAGAGAAATGGACTCACTGAACAGATGAATCAAACTATCAAGAACATAATTGCTAAAGTAGTACAATCACAAGAAGGAGATTGGGACTTGTACCTACCTTCCGCCTTATTTGCACTATGAACAATGAAACAAGAAACAACAAAGTTCACCCCTTTTAAGCTCGCTTATGGAAGAAAAGCTCATCAGCTGGTAGATCAAGTGATGACCACCCCGGAACTCAGCCACACCTCCTGGGAAATGCAAGTCAAACATCATGTAACAAAAGAAATTCAAGAATTACACAATGTCCGAAACAAGGCGAGAGAATTTATTGCTATTGCACAAGATCGTCAAAAGAAGAATTACGACAAGGAACACAAGGAAACCGAAAAATTGAAGATAGGTGACCAAGTATTATTATATTGGAATATAGTAGAGTCCTCTTAGTCAGCAAAATTGAACCCGAAGTGGAAAGGACCATACTACATTGCAAGTATAAAAGGAACTACGTATCAGTTACAAAAAATGACAGAAACAATCTTACCCTATACTGTTCACTGAAACTGCCTCAAGAAGTACCATGCCCTATTAGAACAACTTTTATGAAGTCCGAATCAGCCTGATTGAGGCCTACCAATATATAGAACCTCTGGAAGACCTTGAGGAGATAGAAGGATCAACCTTACAGAAAACCTGATCGATTATTCATAATATTCAAAGAAGATAACACTTGGCGTGAATCGACGAATGAAAAGAATACTACCGAATCGCACAACTTTGGAAAGAAGAAGTTGAACACATTTAGAACTGGAAGGATAGAGAAATCTGTCAACGAGCTCTCAAAGGAGCACTCCCTGCCTATGCTGCAAAAATAGCTGAACAGATTTATCAACTATTTAAGCACAAGCCTAGTGCTCTGAACCACTTTCGGTGCAGCCTATTCCAAATACACCAACTTATACAAAATGATCTGAAGGAACTAGAGGAGGAGATAAAACAGTTACAAAGAGATTTCTCCGAGTTAGAACTGTACCTTGAAGTCTAACTTGTAGAAAGGAAGGAGATGTGATGGAACATTTTGTAACAACATATATTTTGGTCATGTGAGATTACAGTCATGTGACCTGCAATAACATTGAGACTTGCAATGTTATTGAGATCCGCAATGATATTATAACCTAAAATAGTATTTTGATCTAATATATTATTTCACTATCCAATTACATTTTATTATATTCTAGCCAATCAATTTGTATCTTATATTTAGCCGAGCCAATCAGAAATTCGAGTAGTAACCTGGGTAGCTACCCGTATAGCACCTTGTAATTTCTTATAAATACCCCGCTCACAATTATCAATAAAATTTGGACTGCAACAAGCTAAGGAAGCTTACAACAGACAACCCGAGAGATACTGAAGCCTTACTCAAGGAGTAAGCAATTGAGATAGTTTCGAGATTCTAACAGATATACTTTATTCAATCGATCACACTTAAATCTTGCCAGTTAACACTTCTATTGACACATTACCCTTCTTAAGCCACTACTGCATAACCCACTAAGACCCCTAAAAACATATTTTCTACACCTGCTCAACTCTGAGTATTTCGCCATTAATATATTTTAGTCCATCACAATATACTGTTATTTTGGAGAATATCTTGGTAATTTTCTCTATTTCATCTTCATATATTGTTTTTTCTATCTTTGCTATAACTGTTGGTTTGATAGTATTCTCTTCAGATGATTTAGCTAATACTGACACCATTTGGACTACAGGTATTCCAGTGTTGAACTTCCTGTGTAAGTCTTGTAGTAACTTATCATATAAGAATACAGAGTGTCTTACTTTGGTATCTTAAAAGGCTTATACTATTCTGACTTTCTCTTCCATCCTTCAGAGGCCAAATCTCTTGATATAACATTAAAGGTCTATAGGTAAGCTATTCATAAATACCATTTCCTACATGACAGAGCTAGTTTCTCTACAAAGTTATATATACTGATTGATGGTAGTAACCTAATTCTCCAGAAACTAGTTGATTGATATCTTCATATTGAATAGTTATTTCTTAATCAATTTTTGTTTCTGTTCAGTAAAATATTTCTTTTCTAACTATATTCTAGTAATGTCTTAATGAGTGATGGCTAATTGTGTAGGCATAGCTTTATTTCCAGCTGTGGTAGCTACTAGGAGCAACCTTTCTAGTCTGGTGGCTACATTGTCTGTTAAAGTTAGGTAATATGTTCTCTTGCAGGTCCTCTAAATTAGGTAGCTAGAATAGTAATCCATCAGATGCTAGCCAATCCTTTGGCTACAAAGCAGCTCTTCAAGTCATTTAAGAATTCTTAAATATACTTTTTAATATATTTGTAAAAGGTAGGTAGTCTATCTAACATGATTTCTTCATTCTCTTGAAGTCTTCTTCTAAGTAGATATAGTAATGTGAGCAGTAGCAGTTGTAGTGCTATTCTTGCTTTTGTTTTCTACTATAGATTTTAGTAAGTTTGGTTATATAATATAGATAACAAATTAGTCGAGATGTTAATTGATTTCCTGCCAGCCAGTCAGTATAAATTGTGATGCACTAAAATATATTAATAGCAAAATACTCAGAATTGAACAAGTATAGAAAATATATTTTAGGAGTCTTAGTAGTTTATATAGTATTATCTTAAGAAAAGTATATATCTATATAAGTGTTAATTGACAAAAATAAGTGTAATTAATTGAATAAAATATATATCTATTAAAATCTTGAAACTATCCTAATTGCTTACTCCTTAAGTAAAGCTTTAATATTTCTTGAGTTATCTATTATAAGCTTTCTTAGCTTATTGCAATCTGAATTTTATTAATAATTGTAAGAGGGGTATTTATATAAATTGAAGGGAGTGCTATACAGATAGCTGCTCAAAACTTCTAGTACAATTTGATTGGCTAAGATAAAATAAAATACTATATCAGATTATAATATAATTAGATAGCAGAATAATATATCAGATTGAAATACTATTTTAGGATATAATAATATTATGAATTTCAATAATACTAAGAGTCTCAATAACACTAAGAGTCTCAATAACACTAAGGATCTTAATATTATTGAGGTCATATGACTGTAATCAAAATTAATATCATCATTAAATGTTTTATTATAATAGCTTTTATTATGACTAACAATATTTTATATGCTTTAACTTTAAGTATTCTTGATGATATTTATAAGTTTACTAAAATTTCTTTTGAAATAATCAAAATTACAGATAAAAGAACAACTAAATATACACCTGCATCAGTATAGCAAAATGATAATATTTCCTTTACTATAGGTCCTCAAAGTAAAAAAACTTTATATTCAAGAGTCAAGCTAATAACTGCTATAGGAGCACCTTATTAGAATGATAATTTACTATAAGTATAATAAAGTACAAGTATATCATCAGAGTACCATTCAAGTATTATCTATTCAAGTAGCTTATTAATAGAAGAAAACTTAAGTATAAGATTACCATTAGATCATTAAGGGATCATCTAGGTATTACTATCAGATCTAATGCTCTGAATAGAATTTTAAGATAGTTTTGAAAATTAAATTTAGCTTTAAATTCTTTTATAATTATTTATTAATTTTTTTTAATAATACTTATAATTTATATTTAGGCTTCTAGCTCTTTAATATTAAGACTACAATGTTTATAATATCTTGAGTTAGGTTATAAGTCAGCTTGTTCAGAGCACTAGGGGATTATCTGAGTATAAGAAGACTATCTGAGTATAAGGGAACATTTGAGTCATCTAAGAGTATAATTATATAATATATAAAAGCAAAGCCTAAAGTATAGAGAATAGTTATAAAAGACCTTAGGGTTAACTATTCTCTCCCATACAAGCTTTACTTCTTTTAAGCATTAATATATAGCTCTTAGACTTATCTAAGGTTTATTTGGATATCTAAAGTCTTGGAAATAATCCAAAGGCTTACTATCTAAGACCTTACTTAGATAAGACCTTACTTGAATATAATCTAAGAGCTTATTATTGAAGTTCTATATAGATATGATTCAAGGTCTTATTATCTAAAGCCTTACTTAGATATGATTTAAAGTCTTACTACTTAAGGTCTTACTTGGATATAATCTAAGGTCTCACTATTTAAGACCTCTTTAGATATAATCTGAGAGTATTATCTAAGAATAGTTATTAGACACTATTTAAATAAACATATTCCTAAAATCAACTTATACTATTTCTTCTACTTGCAACATCCTCTCTCTTCAAAACAAACTTCCCAACTTGTAGTGTCTTCTTCAGAAAAAAAAAAAAAAACATAGTACTCTTAATCATAGTGTCCTCTCAGTTTTCTCTCAGTATCCTCTCTTCAGTATTCCCTCCTTAGTTTCCCTTCTTGGTGTCTTCTTCCCTTGGTATCTCTTCTTAGTGTCCCTCCTTGGTTTCTCTCTTTGGTGTCAGTATCTTCTCCTCAGTATCTAGTCTTAAAAAAAAAAAAAAAACTTATAGCATTCATCCTCCTCAAAAAAACTAACTCACAGCATCTACTCTCCTCAAAAAACTAACTTACAGCCTCCTTAAACTTACAACATCCCCTTAA
>RBNK01000522.1:0-24605 GCA_003990785.1 Endogone sp. FLAS-F59071 | reverse complement strand
AGAAAAAAAAAAAAAAAAATAGGGAAAAGGAAAGGCTACAATTTGAATACGTTTTAAAAAGAAAAAAAAGAGTTTAATAAAAGTTACAAAAACTTAAGCGAACAATCGATACGCGAAGCAACGCAACCAAGATGATGGATAACAAACAGGCGAATGCCACAAAACCGCGGCTAGCTAGTCAACGACTAAATAAAATAAAAGAACTCTAGCACCCGTTGAACTCTATGTACAGATTGAATAATCTCCAAAAATACACAGCTAACGAAGCATTCCAAAAAGCCGCGAGCATTATGAGATATCAATTTGAATGATCAAAGAAAGCTCGATGCTTTAATCGGCACCCTTATCAACGCGGTCTACTCGTCCAAGACCCACAATACTCCCCTACCATCTATCGTAGCGAAAAGACCGGCCGTTTCGCGCTCCCCTGCACCAACGTTGCCCTTGATGGCATAAACGGCGCGCTGAATCCCAAGACAGAAGACGACGAAGACGCGAGGGACAAAGACGACGCACGCTGAACACGACCATCAAGAGAGGCAGCCTTGCTTCTGGATTTGGGCCCCCATCGCTTCTCGCCAATGAACGGGGAGACTGGTGCCGTCAGCTCCTTCTCCGAAGGCTGGACATGAACAGGCGCATACCGCTTGATGGGTTGCGGGTGGTGAACGAGCTTTTGGCGGATCTGGCGGATTTCTTCTTTTTCACGCTCCTGATAACAAAGAAGCGTTTTGAAAACAAAGAAGCAGTTAATTAGTTTGCGTTTACCTACCAAGTTAACCTGTCCACCATTAAACCTTCGTCGACTCACCATGTCTTCTTTTCGTTTTTTCTCTCTAATCATCTCATCGATCTTCTCTCGTTCCTTCATCTGCTCCTCAAGTACCCGCCTTTCCTCCGCACGCGTTTCTGTATGCAACTGCACCTCGTTCACCTCCGTGAGTGGCTTGGTAGACTTCTTAGGTACAAATGGTTTCTCGATGAAGGAGGGAATTGGTTGCGCGCGGAACTTTTTGTTTTCCTTATCGATTTGCTGCCACATCCTCAACTTCTCACGGAATGAGGCTTGATATTGCTCTCCACGGGCATCAGTCTCGAACGTGAACGGGTGAGACTGCGTGAGGGGGAAGACGGGTGCTGGCGGAGGAGGCTGTTTGCAAAAAAAGGGTTAATATACGCAGTGCTTCATAGCTATAGAAAGGTTGACAACGAGTACTGAATCAAATTTAACACCTACAGGAAGGGTTTTACTAGGCATTGGCTGTGCTTTAAAATTCCTCTTCAATTCTTCCTCCTCCCTCTCTTTCTGAATCTTATTCTCCATCTCCCTCTTCCTGCGCGCCGCTGCCTCATCACCGGGAAGGCGGATATCCTTCGGCTTAATCATACGATGCTCAAGTTTGGGCTGGAATGGTTCCTCGGGGAGACAAATGGGGTTGGCATGGATGATGTGCGGCGGGGATGGCGGTAGCGGAGGCATCGACTTGGGCTTATGAATGGCAGGTGAACGCGGAACAGTCAGTTCCGGTTTCTTGATACGAGGAACGCCCAGATCGCCCGAGCTTTCGAATATCTAACAGACGTATACCATAAAACAGCTGTTTTGAGCATTGTACAGTCCAAACTGCAAAGATAGATAACGTCGCATACCTTCCGATTTACAGGATGCGCCTTAAATTGACCTGCTTTCTCAATCTCCTGGATTTCGCGCTCTTCGGTGCTGAGCACTCTGTAATGCACACAAGCACATGAATGAAAGACAGTCAGGATTCCGTCCCCTCCTCCAAAATAAACAATTAAGCAAATAAATAAACACAAAAGCCATTTACGTGGTTGATTTCACTCTGTATTTGGTCATAAGTTTGGGAGACTTGGGATAGGTGACCTCGAGAGGAGTGGCTTTCTCCGCCGGCTATAAATTTTATGTAGCAGGTCAGATGTAAATCGTGAACAAAATCCTCTTGATATATAGATTGAAAACTTTTTGGCTTACAAAACGATCATCGTCTACGACCTTTGGCAGCAGTCTGGCCTTAAACCTATCAGGCATCGCGCACTCGAACTTCTGAATACGGACAGCGAGAGGTACGAAGGGGGAATTCGCCGTGGCGTTCTTGGCGATCTCCATAAACGCATTGGCTCGCGTGGTGGCGTGAAAACGGAAAGGTTTGGGAACTGTCAAGTCATGAGGATTCTTCTTGATGGCGGTACGTTTCTGTTCATGGAAATCATGCGAAGTGGTTATGAAACCATTGTCATAACTTTAATAAGTGTAACGACTCTATGATGTATCATACCTTAATGCCAGGTGACTTTGGAGCAAGATAATTATTATTCTTTGGAACAGCTCCGGTCCGTTTCTGAAACTTGAACTCCGTTGGGACGGTGGGAACGTTGACGGCCTTCGAGGTCAAGTGTGGCATCGACTTCCTGTACTGCCCGATGTGATTACGCTGTGGCTGGTTAGCGGCAATCTTTTGGCTATACCTCGTCACTTTAACTTTCACCGGGGTAGCTGCAACCTCGTCCGTTGCGACTGGAGAGGGGCCATTGTCGAATGATCTCACGAGGTTGGATGGCTGTCCGATAATGGTATCCGATGGCTCTTGCTTTACAGCGACTTGCTCGTTTATTTCCTCTTCTTCCTCTTGCACTTCCTCTTGTTTTTCTTCTTCACTTTCTTCCTCCTCCGTTTGTTGTTGCTGCTCTGTCACGGCAAATGTCGAAGGTCCCGGCTCACGGTTGTCTTCCATTTCAGGATGACTGGATTGCATGAGTGACAATCGCTTTGCTGGGCTGCTGGGAACACGATTAGGAATTTGCATTGGTGTGCGCCTTGCCGATTTTGGTCCTGGGGATGCAAGTCTCTCATCTTTGACACGGGCATTATAAAGAATAAAAAAAAAAAAAAACGTGAGCTTGAGAATTATACGTTTTGAGTTTCACAATACTCGCAGATTTCAACATAAAGTTATCAAATATAGCATACCAAACCACTTGTCAGCTTCTTCGTTATCATCCAGTTCTTTGGTGAAATCAATGTATTTTGGGACGCTGAGCTCGTACACAGAATCAGTGCGTGTGTCAGGGGTCTTTGCGGATCGTGGACGACGCGGAAGCCGAGGAGAATCGTCAGCGTTTGGGGTTTGTGGTAGCCCCTTGCTGCTCAAACGTGTATGAACCATGGCTTAAGAGGGAGGAATGGTCAAAGAGAAAAACGGGATGCTTGTTGACGTGGCCGAGATGTGGATGTGTTTTGAATCGTGAGATTGCCATTTTGGGATCACGCGTCACCAGAAATTGATTTGATTAATTCCCTTTCAAAGAAGGGGAGGGGATTAGCGCAGTAGTAGAAAAAGTACACTATGCACTGCGGGATAGCGTATTTTTCTATCGCTTCCACTCGATTTAATTTTCCCAGCGTAGAAAATAATCATTATAATGACATTGGTGACCTCCAATATTATCCATCTGCTATTGAAGATTAACTTCATCCCAAGTACAGAGAGAGGAGAAGAATACTATCGAAAGTACCGCTAAAAGAGGACATAACCCTCGCAAGGCCCATCCTACATCCGCCCCCTCCCTGTACACTAGCTACGTCAAATCATCAACATTCCACATTTGGCGCTCTCTTACGAACGCATACAATCAGCAGAGCTGCTAGCGAGGCGTAAGAAACAAGGTCATGGAAAAAAAAAGGCATCGGAAAATGGTTTGGTGAAAGGTAAGTAAGTGGAAGAAGGTACATGAACATCGACTCATCGCTGCCATCAACTCCAAGCAGCCCATAAACCCACACCCAAGGGCGTCGACGGGTTCTCACCAAGACACACTTAGCACAACGCACACCTTTTCACCATATGAGAAAAAATGTAACGTAACAGAAAATGGGAAACTGGATAGCAAAACAAAAAAGTAACAAGGGAAAAAAGAAAGTCAATTATGGAAAACCAAATATATCCATATCACCGACAAGTCGTTATCAACAAATCTCGATTGCGATAAAGGAGTTCACTGAACAACTTCGATTTCGTTCTTCCAACCCTCCATCTTCTTGGTTTCACTACGGCGATTGTCCATGCGACATCCAATGTTTTCCCGGTGATAGAGGGAACTAATTGAATTTGTCAAAGATGGCAAGAAATGAAACAAGCGAATCGACACAAGAGAACGAGAAAAAAAAAAAAAAAAAAAAAAAAAAAAAAAAAAAAAAAAAAAAAAAAAAAAAAAAAAAAAAAAAAAAAAAAAAAAAAAAAAATAGAAAAAATTGTTCGTTGAAGAAATAGAACCAGAACGGCAGCACACAACAAACACACTCTCCCGAAAGGAGAGCACGCCGTAACAACAAAGAATTGACAGCAATGAAAGGAGAAATCGATTGTTTTGGCAGCAGAGAATTTTCGGGTGCTGTTTTGACCATGCGACGTCCCGATTGATCGCGGCCAACATATACGCAATTTAGGCTAGTGCTCCTATCCTCCTACGGCTCCGCGCTTACTGCATCGGGGTCGGCTCACTTGGTATATCCACTGCTTGATATGAAGCATTCATGTAAAAGCATTAATACATCCCTACGTCACTATCTAACCAACCAGAAACTAACACCAGTCATCACAAACTCTCACCTATTGGTTGCTCAGGAACGTAATGCATCATATTCGACATATTCGGATCAATTGTCATCATTGGTCGCTGTTGTATCATCATATTGGGAGGCATGCTGGCCATCATGTCCGGCGGATATCGCATCATCATTGTGGTTGCGTGACCTAAATGATGAAGGTTGGGAATTTGTGATTACACTCGGAGAGTAAAAAAAAATACAAGGGAAAAGATAGACAGATATTAGACGCCATAGTTTCACATACCATGAGGTGGTGGTTGATAAGGATACATTTGATGCATGCCAGGCGCGACCATTGGGGCTCTTTGAGGAGATGGAAAACCTTGCGATCCATATGGTTGATCTATAGCAATATATATATATATATATATATATATATATATATATAAATATAAATGTTTCCGTAGTAAAATTTCAATGTAACTTTACAACGAATATGATTGGTTTACTCACGAGGAGGGACGACTTGCGAAGGAAGCTGTGGACTGTATACCGCTGGAGGAGCCTGACCATGTTGCATCGGTGCAGTAGTAAAGGGTATATTTGGGACAAACTGCTGAAACCCAGGTTGTGCAAACTATAAACCCTCAGTTAAGCATAAATTATTAGTTCATTAGGAATAGAGGTATTACGTATAACACAAAGAGGCCTTCACTCACCCCTGGATTCATATACTGCATCGGAGCGCCTTGCTGCATAGGCATCGGTGGCATGCCAAACTGGGGCATCTATATGAAAGGTTAGAATATGCTTGCCAAAGATGTAAAATACTATGTGCAAAATATTCGATATTCACCTGTGCAAATCTGTACTGAGCCTGCAGAGGGTAGGAGTAGGGATAACCCTGTGCGACGGCTCCTGGGGGGTACATGTCTTCATCATACGGTATGGTGAGCATGAACTGGTTTCTATAAGGGCGGGTGCCAAACGGCCAGAACGGAGCTACATAAAAAGATGGGTGAATTATAGATGTGAAAAATTGGCCTAAAACATACCTAACCATGCCAGGAGATCAGCAATATTGTTACTCACGGATAGTGCCGGGACTGAGATGTTTACCCTTAGAGAATGGAGAAGCAAGCACTTCGCTCACCGAAAGAGGGCCCTTTTTCAGGGTGCGCCCACCAAAGAATGGAGACTAAAGTAAATTACCATATGGTTATTAATTTATGTGAGCAATAAAGTGATTATTTACGAAAATCTCATTTACCATTTCTGCGGCAGGCGTCTTTTGAACTTGGTTTCCTCCCTTTGGTACCACAAGGCAAATAGCAAAAAATTATGTTAGCGAACAAAATGAGTTAGAGGAAATAACTCTAAGCAAAAATCACAGTTACATCCATACCGGGGTGAAAGCCGGCGCCGACGGGTTAGGTTTAAATTCCTTTACATTAACATTAAACTGAAACTTGGCATTCGAAGAGGGTTTCTCGGTCTGCGGAGATCCGGGAATTGGTTTTGGAGTAATCGCCGTCTCTGTAGTTTCCTTGGTGGGCGTCAACTTCTGCGGGGTTATTGAGGTCTCTTGAACCTGAGTAGGTGCAGGAGCCGCCTTGTCTTCTGCCTTCTTTTCAGGCGTAGACCTTTTCGCCGAATCAACAGAAGACGCTGGCGACGCCGTTGGTGGTACCGAAGACGTTGCGGTTACGGCCTCTTTTGGCTTCTCGCCTATCTTTTCGACTTCTGTTTGCGTGGGTGAGCCCTTCTTGCCCTTGGAAAGCAGGGGAATGAGATCTGGTGGAACGGGTACGTTGAGGACGAAGTTTTCATGAAACTTCTTCAACTCGGCGAGGCGGTCGCTCTTTTCTTTCTTGGCTAGGGCTTGCTTCTTTTGGTTTAATTTCTCTTTCTCCATTGACGCAAATTGACGGAATGTCAGGTACATATCCGCTGTAAGATCAAGTAAGATTATCAATACCATACTGCATAATGAGTTATAGTGTAATTAATATAAGACAATGACAATTATAATAATCTTGATAGTACCTTCAATGCGCTTCGAAGGGTGAACGTCGAGGGATTTCTGCAAACGAGTTTCACGGGATTAACTCCAAAGTTTCAAAGATATAAAATACAAAGAAATACTGAAAAAAATTCCAACCTTTGCAGAGTCCTTCCCGTCAACTGTACTCCCGGCAACGTTCTTGCTCGATAGCGCTGCTGGCTCAGGACGCATATTAGGAAGTTGGCTGATAGACGAGGACGTCGCAAGTTTCCCTACTGTCGTCGTAGCATCCTGCGAGACGGCTGCTAGTTTGGGTTCCACCATGGCTTTGAGCTCCTTGATAGGTTCTTTAGAACCAGATTTCGAAGGAGGAGTGGGGGTCGGTGTGGTGGTTACCGGAGCTGGTGGCGTTTGTTGACCTGGCTGCACTGTTGGTGCCAGTGGTGTCTGCTGTTGCTGTTGCTGTTGCTGTTGCTGCTGTTGCTGCTGTTGCTGCTGCTGCTGTTGTTGTTGCTGCTGCTGCTGCTGTTGCTGTTGCTGTTTCCGCAAAGCAGGGGGCGTGTACTTGGTGGGGTTACGAACCACAGCACCATACCTATCTTCTTCATCCAAACCACTATCATCTACGGTAATACCACGCTCTTCCAAAACGTGCACATTGGTAACGGCACTCTGTGTCGAGAAAGATAAGTTACTTGGCAATGTGACTACTTATAACTTTAACAAAAACAAAACAAAAACCCATACCCTTTGAATTTCATTCGCCTTTTCGATTGCCTTCTTCTCGCGATCCTTAAAATCCGGAGCACTCCTATCCAGCTTCGTTGTGTAAATCTCTTCGTCGAAATCAGTCCTCACGCCAAAAAGTTTCTCATTCACCGCGAATTGGTCCCAAGAACCGTTACCATTACCCTCCAAACCACTCGTACTTTCCTCCAGGTTTCCGAAAGTTTCATTATTATGATCATCGGGATTCCATCGGTGCAATTCACGTTCCTTAATCTCTGCACGCCCACTGATATCGGCATCAGTCTTGAAAGCTGTCAATAGAAGAAAATGGCGATTCGATGAAATGAAATAATATGAGAAGCCACTATCGTATCCAAACAGTATAGATACTTATTTTCATTCTCTTTTCACAATCCATATATTTTTCTCCGTAAACAAGCCGCTCTCCCCTTTCCAACAGGCCCACAACAGAGGAAAAAAAAAAAAAAAAAATCTAGCATAACCAAAGCCTCACACTTACTGTCACGTTCGCCGTACGTCTTCTCCATCGTCGTAAAATCCACGCCCACTACGTTGATCTCCATTAGATCCTTCGCATATACTATCTGGCTCATAATCAAGGGGTTCGGATTACTTTTGCCTTCCACGTTGCCACCAAGCTTGCGAGAAAGTCTGAGCACTGTCCCAAGTTCGCCCTCCGCGATAGCGCCGTGAAACACACCCTCATATTTGGTGCCGTTCTTGACCGTAATTTGCACCATCATGCCCTAAAACAATTAGAACCAGCGATTCTCAATTATTAAGGTTTCAATTATTAAGGTAATGCTCATACTCGTTGCTGCATTAAGGAGGCGAAAATGTCCGTGACACCTGCCGAACGCTTGGAAGATGCAAAGTGGGGCCTAGTAATTTCCTCGTAATATATGATTCAAAGTCGACAATTTACGTACCACCATGTTCGCGAGCAGAAATAGCATGCGGTCGTGCATGTGCTTGGCGGTATCATCGTTTTCTTGAGCGGAATTCTCGATTGACTTTCCTAAACCCGGAGAGTGAAGTGGGGATCCAGGCTGTTGATTTCCCGAGCTCGACTGCGATGTTGGCGGCGATGTCTGCAACTGGCTCGGCCGGCCATTCGAATTCGACGCGTGCGGGGGTTGAAATTTGCCTTGTTTCCCTCTACAGATGTGGGAATGCGGAGTTTGTTGAAAGCACAGTTTAAACATCACGTCCACCGGAATGGGCCAAGCGGGAGATCTTGCGAATACAGATTTAGAAAAACGACGCGTTAAGACGATTAGGTAGAGTAGCTCACCTTTGATTAGGCTTTTGATATTGGTAATCCGCTCTTTTGCTTTGCTGTCTGGTAAACGACATTGAAAGTGATCGAGTGATGTAGACGACTGCGAGCAGGGTATAGCAAGTGCTGCTTATCTGGGAGCGATACGTTAAGATGCGTATCTAAGAAAAGGAGGCGAATGGGGTGGGGTAGAGGGATCAAAGAAAGTGAGGGGGGAGGGTGCGATCAAGTGGGGGCAAGGATATTTCCAAAAATAATATTTGGATGTATGTTTTGTTTTGTTTTGTTCCCAGAACAAAAGAAAGCAGGGACAGAGTTGCCGAGATCCGTGCAACTGTTTGTTTGCGGAGAAAGTGAGGGAGCAGGGGGGGAATGGTCGACATTTGAGTAGGAAATTATTGTTTTGACTGTCCCAGCAAGCCGGGTCGCAGCTGCCAGTCTCATTTGGCTTCAGTTACACCGCAGCATCGTTTCCCTTCCAGCCTGTTTGGTTCTCTCGCTTTCTCTCTTCCTGCATCCCAGTAATTATAATAATTATGCAATCAAGGAGAATGCCCCCCCTGAACGCGTGCCAAACCTCCAACATGCGCCCTCCGCTCGCCTGCCCGCCTGCTCGCCTGCTCGCCTGCTCCAGGCCCTTGCTGTGCAACCTCGTTATATTTAGCATAGCCACTTCTTTCAGATGCATTTTGTATTGATTATCATCGACGAGTGGGGCATATGGGATGCCGAAAATTATATTAGTGTATATAAATGCATCAATGGGAAGATCTGCCTTGTCTGCAATTTTTTTTTCTTCTTCAAATGTGTTACTTTGATACTTACTTCATATCAACTAGTAATTAATTACAATAATTGAAAATTGAAATCAATGGCAAAAAAAAAAAAAAAAAAAAAAAAAAAAAAAAAAAAAAAAAAAAAAACAATCTCATACATAGCTCCCGTTTCTTAGACGTCTCAGAACAAGCACTGTCTCAGCACAGTATAATCTGGACAAAGAAACATTTACACATTTACTACTATATGATATATCGCGAGCTTTATGACGTCATCATTGCCTTTCTTGTCTGACCACGATAAAACCAAAATGCCACCGTGGAGTTGATGTCCTTCCTCTACAAGGCCGCGCATCTTATACGGGCGTCCACATCACATATCCATCCATTAAAGCAGGTATGTTGATGAAGCAAAGAGTATGGATTTTACAATCCGCCAAGTGGAAATGATGGATTCCCTATACAAAATCACGAAAAAGCGGAGGAGGGGGTTGTGTACAGACCATTGGAATGGAATGGACACGTCCCTGACGACTGCTGGCATCGCAATGTGGACACACACACACCTATGAACTGTGACACATTTCCTTGCAAATGTTAACCGAATTATCAGTTCAACAAACTTAACACTTTAATGTTTACATTCGTCTACTCTGTCATTCATTTCACAGAATGCCGCCGAAGGTGCGTTTTACTTAAGCCATGCTCAGTTTTCACATACACTTTTTTCGAGTTATTTTTACGGGCTAAGAGTATGGCGGAATTGGTATAAAGAGCTGTTGACTTGGCAGGGTCGAGAATTGGAGGAGGTTGTGTAAGGAATTCTTGTGGGAACGCGAATGCGGGGTTAATTTTAATCGGGGGGATTATTCTAAATCTCTATTCCCATTTCTTGATTTTTTGCGCGCATGACGATTCCCTCCTCAGATTGATCCCAACGAGGTTAAGGTTATCACCCTCAGGGCGACTGGTGGTGAAGTTGGTTCTTCGTCTGCTCTCGCTCCCAAGATCGGTCCCCTCGGTCTGTCCCCCAAAAAGGTCGGCGAGGATATTGCCAAGGCCACTGCCGAATGGAAGGGTCTCAAGATCACCGTTCAATTGACCATTCAGAACCGTCAGGCTGCGGTATCAGTCGTTCCCTCAGCCTCTTCGCTAGTCATCAAGGCGCTCAAAGAGGCCCCGCGTGACCGCAAGAAGGAGAAAAATAGTACGTGTTGATGTTTCAGTGGTTTTTTTTGGGGGGTGGGCGGAATTGATTATATGTCAAAGAACTGAGCGCCTTGACTCTAAACGAATCACGTTCTCTTAAAATGCCCTTCGTTAGTTAAGCACAATGGTAATATCACTCTTGACGAGGTCATTGAGATTGCACGGACCATGCGCTTCAAATCCCTTGCTCGTGAGCTTAAGGGCACCGTGAAAGAGATTCTTGGTACCGCCTTCTCCGTCGGGTGCACTGTCGACGGCCAGAACCCCAAAGACCTTGGTGACTCCATCGACGCTGGTGAGGTCGAGATTCCAGTGAGTTGAAATTATGAAATTGGGTTGATCGGATTGTTGGCACATGGTGATGAGATGTGGGGCCGTGATCGTTTGAGGATGGTTGGATTTATTAAGTGATAAAAGAAGGATATCTTTTCTCGGAGCATTCTCTCACTCACTTTCTTCTTATCCTAATTATGACGCATAGGAAAACTAAAACTTTCGAATACTTGTCTTTTTTTTTTTTTCTGTGCGTCTGATGCCTCAAACCGTAAATAAAAATATGATGCGTTTGCTAAATCGAAATTAATATACTAGATATACAACTCTGAAATTTCATTGGCATTGGATGACACAACGTCAGTAGCACCGGCAATTATGAGGATTGCGGAACATTGCATCATGAGCTAAGGTGGAATATCAAAAAAAATTGACTGACACGCACGAAAATTCAGGCCGAATTTTAGTTGGAAAAGCCTGCTAACAACGAGTTGAGCAAGCACGGTTGGAGGAGCAAAGAAGCAAAGAAGCGACTGTTATATAGGGAGATTGCTTACTAATCGGGAAACTGGATTTGGGGCCCAAGTGCGGGTGACCATCATAGGCGCTCTTGTGTGTTTGATTTCCGAATCGCCACAAAAAAATTGTATCCCAAACGATAGGACTACTTTCCCACCAAAACCGCTCTTCCAAACCTTCACTTACCAGTTCACGTGTCTTCCCCACAAGAAAACGCGTCTTTTACCGTGCGAATCCACTCACAAGCAACAGCTGTGTTCCTTCGAGCCCGCAAAAGTCGCAATGGAGGTGCGCTCTTCACTTTCCACCGGCCCAAACTGCCCAATTGCGAACTGTTAACTTACAAAGCATGCCTTCCACAGGGTGTACTGAATTTCAACAAAGAGCTTGACATTCCTTTACTGGATAAAGTCGTGAATACTTTCTTCACCGGCAGCGGTCCAGAGGTAGGTGCCAGAACTACGCTAACCTGGCATGATTTCGCCGTTTAACAAAAGATTACTCTTCGTCATACACCTTTTTTCTTAAATTATGCTTACTTTGGGATATTTAGCAAAAAATGGCACAGCAGATCCTGACACAATTTCAAGAAAATCCTGACGCATGGCAACGGGTTGACGCGATCCTGGAGCGTGCCGACACAACACAGACAAAGGTTTGGAGAAAACTAGAAAGCAGTGTTACTCGATCACATGAGCTTGGCAAATGTTTTTTTTTTTTTTTTTTTTTTTTGCTTGAGCTATACGGGAAACGCTGCAGAGTCATTTAAAAATACCTTCGCCACAACCAACAGGCATCCGCAATTTTATTGTCAATGTGATCATCAAGGTCTCTTCAGACGAAACCATCTTCCGCCGTGAAAAGACCTATGTCAGTAAGCTGAACATAACTCTTGTACAGGTAGGTTCAAGTAAATTTATAAATTGGGGAGGAAAAAAAAAACAAACAAACATACGTCAAGGGTTTGTTACATACTTTACGAAAACTCGTTTATTTGATATTACCATCCAGATTTTAAAGCAAGAGTGGCCACAGCACTGGCCCACGTTCATTCCGGAAATTGTGGCCTCCAGTAAAACTAATCTTACTCTGTGCGAGAACAACATGGCAATTCTCAAGCTTCTTAGGTAACATATAAACTGTTTTGTCTTGTGGAATTCTCCACACAAAAGACTCATTTAACCAAATGGTGTGGTCGCTTGCAGCGAGGAAATCTTCGATTACTCTGCCGAGCAAATGACACAGATCAAGACCAAAAACCTCAAAAACCAGATGTGCGGAGAGTTTTCGGAAATCTTCCAACTTTGCAGTGAGGTACTGGAGAAAGCGCAAAAGCCGAGCCTGATCAAGGCCACGCTAGAGACTCTGTTACGGTTTCTCAATTGGATCCCACTGGGATATATCTTTGAAACAACTCTTATCGAGAACTTGCGGAACAGGGTAAACTATCCAGAATCACTCGCCATTTTTATTGGAAAATTTATGTTCATTGGCGAATCGTGTTCTTTAAGAATTTCCCTGACGTGTCCTAACTTTTGTTTGTTTGTTTACTGTGCCTTTTAGTTCCTCGAGGTACCACAGTTTAGGAATGTTACCCTAAAGTGTCTGACTGAGATTGGTGGTTTGCAGGTTGGCCAGGAATACAATGATAAATTCGTGGCGCTTTTTAATATGGCGATCGCGTCCGTCAACGCAATGATACCTCCGAACACTGGTAAGGGTCTCTCTCCTTTTTCCCTTTATCATCTTTGTTTGATGGGTTTTTTTTTTATTTAATAATAATAATATATAAAATATAAAAAGTACTGAAGATCTCGCTCTTTGGCAGACATTGCGGCTGTGTATGCTGATAGCACTGACGAGGAACAGGAATTCATTCAAAACCTCGCAATGTTTTTGGCCAACTTCTTGGGTGTTCACTTGAAGGTATTTACATGAACGCAACTTTGTTACAAATGGAAATCGTTTAACATTGTGTTCATGAGATGAGTGTATTGGCAGTATCTCACGTATTCGTTCATGTATTATGAACCTCGTAGGTTATAGAGGCGCAACCAAACAAGGACGTGCTGCTAAATGCGCACTATTACTTGATCAAGATCTCTCAGGTTGAGGAGAGAGAGTTGTTCAAAATTTGTCTAGAGTATTGGAGCAAATTGGTTTGTATAATTCGAATTTCCGCATGAATATGGGGGTTGCTCAATAATATAACGCCTTATACATTTCCTCATTTTTTGCAGGTTGCCGAACTTTACGAAGAAATCCAAACGATTCAAATTCAGGACACACCACTGTTGAATCTGGCCAGCGTTGGTGCCCTCGTACCCTCGGGGCTCAATAACATTCCGCTTCGAAAGCATATTTACACTGAAGTCCTGTCCAATTTGCGTCTTGTCATGATCGAGCGCATGGTGAAACCGGAGGAGGTAGGATTGCTAGTTTAACAGAGTTTGGGAATTTCTCGTGATTTAAAATTTGCATGCAAAATTCTGGACTGAACTTCTCACCTTGGTGTATATTAGGTGTTGATTGTTGAAAACGACGAGGGTGAAATCGTCCGCGAATTCATTAAAGAAAGTGATACCATCACCTTGTACAAGAGCATGAGAGAGGCTCTCGTTTACTTGACGCATTTGGATGTGATTGATACTGAGAACATCATGTCCGAGAAGCTGGCTAAGCAGGTTTGTTCAGAGGATTAACGCGTGCCTTGTTACCGATAAACGCAAAATCTTGTGATTCCAACCATTCATCTGTCATTCTTTTCTGCTTTCAATAATGATAGATGGACGGCTCTGAGTGGTCGTGGAACAATTTAAACAAACTGTGCTGGGCTATTGGTTCCATCTCCGGTGCAATGAATGAAGAAACAGAAAAGCGTTTCCTTGTCACCGTCATTAAGGATTTATTGGGGCTTTGTGAAATGAAGCGCGGCAAGGACAACAAAGCCGTGGTGGCGTCCAACATCATGTACACCGTCGGCCAATACCCGAGATTTCTCAAGGCGCACTGGAAGTTCCTCAAGACGGTTGTTAACAAACTTTTCGAGTTTATGCACGAGATGCACGAGGGTGTGCAGGATATGGCCTGCGATACGTTCATTAAAATTGCCCAAAAGTGTAAGCGACACTTTGTCATGCAGCAAGCAGGCGAGGTGATGCCGTTCATCGACGAAATCTTGAACACGATGGACAAGATTACCTCCGATCTGTCTCCGATGCAGGTAAGAACGAATCCTTGGTTGCTTTTCTGAAAGTTGGATGTCCTTTAAGCAATGTCGTGTCGTATTAATTACAGCGTGGTTTTCTCACTATGCGTCTAACCAGGTGCACACTTTCTATGAGGCCGTTGGTTATATGATTAATGCTCAGCCCAACAAACAGATCCAAGAGCGTTTAATTGCTAAATTTATGGAATTGCCCAACGCTGCGGTAAGTTAATGGCATTTTGTAGGAAACCATTAACTATGCAAAGAATATCTGTATTCCAATGGCATTAATGAATTGATATTTTTTTGTCGGTACGTCTCCAGTGGGATCAAATTATGCAACAAGCTGGTCAGAACGTAAACGTGCTGGACAATGCCGAGAACCTTAAGATTCTCTCTAATATTCTCAAGACGAACGTATCGGCGTGCGTCTCTGTCGGGCCATCGTTCTTTGTGCAACTTGGAAGGATATACATGGATCTGCTTGGCCTGTATAAGGCTGTCAGCGAGCTTGTATCGGACATTGTTGCTCAAACAGGTATTCGTTTTAACGATAAAGGATGCTCATATAAATTATGAATAGGATCATGATTTATATCTTTTACTACCCCTTTCAGGTGTGATCGCCACAAAGACCCCGCGCGTTCGCAATATGCGAACGATCAAGAAGGAGGCCTTGAAGCTCGTCGAGACCTACGTTAGCAAAGCTGAGGACCTCACTGCAGTGACGCAGAATCTGATCCCGCCCTTGTTCGAAACTGTGTTAACCGATTACGCGCGTAACGTCGAAGTTGCCAGGGATGCCGAAGTATTAAACGTGATGTCGACTATCGTCAGCAAGTTGGGTGTAAGTCTTTTTGTAAATTAATTGTGACCAATTCGTGCAGTTGTGAATAATCTTTTAATCTATATTATAATCTTTCCACGTAGTCGCTATTGACCGACCGAATCCCTCTCATCCTGGATGCGGTCTTCGAATGCACGTTGAACATGATCAACAAGGACTTTGCTGAATACCCTGAACATCGTGTTGGCTTCTTTAGGCTTCTGAGGGCAATCAACCAGTATTGCTTCCCAGGTATTACGGTCGCTCCAAAACCATTTTGCTGTTGACCGAGGGCATGTTTGACTGATTGCTATGTTATTTTACTTTCGTCTATTAGCGCTTTTGAGTCTGCCTTCTCCCCAGTTCAAACTCATTATGGACAGCATTGTTTGGGCATTCAAACATACTATGCGTGACATTGCAGACACTGGTCTCAACATATGCCTAGAATTGTTCAACAACATCGCTGTTTCCGAGGCCGCGATTGCGAACGCATTCTACCAAACGTATTTGCTCAGCATTCTACAGGATGTGTTCTTCGTTCTGACAGACAGTGACCATAAGAGCGGTGAGTTTCGTGACCTGTGTTGTCTGCAAGTTTTGTTAAAAATCCAGTCGAGGGATCAATTTGCAACTATTGTCATCACACTCATCGTTCATATGTATTCCGATTGCACTAGGCTTTAAGATGCAGACTACGGTGCTGGCCCGATTATTTCAGCTTGTTGAGACCGGCCAAGTTCAGGCACCACTATTTAACCCAGCGCATGTTGCGAATCCGGCCATAACAAACGCGCAATTCCTGCAAGAATACGTTACAAGCCTCCTCTTGAACGCCTTCCCTCATCTTTTAAAGTACGCAGTGTCTTTACTTATTGTATATTGTTCATCTTCTCAGGAGACCCATGTGATGTGACATATATTCTTTATTCAAAACCTCAACAGCACGCAGATTCAGGTGTTCGTCCTTGGCTTGTTCGAATATAACGCCGACATCAACAAATTCAAGCTACACGTCCGTGACTTCCTGATCCAACTGAAGGAGTTCGCCGGGGATTCTTCCGAGCTCTTCCTCGATGAGCGCGAAGCAGAATTGGAACTCAAGAAGAAAACGGATTTAGAAAACGCGCTCAGGGTGCCGGGTATGGTCAAACCGGCCGATCTGCCCCCAATGGACGAAGAGGATTAAGTCCTGTAAGTGCATTTTTCCTTATTCACTGCAGTGATTACAGAAGACCAAAGGTGTCAATCAGGTACGCTAAGGCATACGAATTAATCCTTGTCATTCGATTATAATACAATTACAGTTAAATACAGGCCCTCAAATAGATTTCTTTTCCCAATTACATCGTCCATCTTTTTCCGATCAAATTATCTACACATATTATTGTATACTTCAAATTCCCATCCCTTCTCTTTCTTCCAGCATCGGCTCATAACATGGGCTTAGTGAATACTTTGTGTACCCTCCCCCCTTGCTGTCCCTTGTGATGATTGTGGACTTATTATTTCAATGGCCTGATAGTTGGATAAATTTTTTTTCTTCCGCCGGAAATAACAATTGCGATTGAGTAAAGTCTTGCATTTTTGCCTTCTTATATATATATATATAATTATAAAAAGATTCTTTCATGACTAAATTTCATCCATCTCAATCATTGTTCCAGAAGTATTCGTAAATCCAGATTTTCAATAAGAATAAATGTTTTCGTGATTGACGGGAAAATAAATAAATTCCCCCTTTTGTACTGGAGTAAATAGCTCTAAACATTGGATTCTATTATTGTAATGAAGAAATGAAAGAAGAAACGGGGAAATGAAGATATATAATTCGGCTAGAACGGGTCAACATATGCTCCAAAAAGACACGTTAAGACTGTCGACCATGTGAGGTCGAGAGGCATGATATATCTAGAAGCTCAAAACTAGATAAAAACAACGGTAGCACAACGATAAATACATCAAGAAGAGAAGAAGAAAAAAAAAAATGCGCGTTAACCGCATTCATATTATAAAGATCAGAACCACTCCTTTCCCTCAGTCCACAAAAATGACTCCTTACGAGGGCACTTACTCTAATAAGCCCTACGCACTATAATACGTCGAGCCCGAGCCCGCTGCTGTACTTTATCACCCCGTCTATCATCATCGCGTCTACACCATAACGCTCCTGCAGCCGCACATTGCGGGGTTCGTTGTTCGCAGTGCCGAAAGTGGTTAGGATCAACCCACACTCCTTCACGTTAGTGATCAGCGCTGGAACTTGCACCTGGTGGTAAACGAAAATTGAAATAACATTTGTTCATGAGAACTGGATCAAATTCACATCAAAGCGGCAACTCGTTAATTCTTCATGGACTGTATCCCCAAAAATAAAAATACATACCAGCGGTTTTGCCTCACAGATGATGCCCAATAGGTTGTTGGTCTTGGCAAACTTAACCGCCTCTTTGAGCGATGTGCATCGCCTGTCCTCCTCAAGGTCCTCCTCGGTCTGGACGACTGCTGCGTCACCGCTGGTGCCGTCAGGTGTTTTCCGCTTCTTGCCACGGTTCAGCGTGTCTTTGGTGAAGCCGGAATATGTGTTGAAGAAGACAGCGTCTAGGGCAAAAATAAACATGTTTGACAAATCAGTGTCGACTCATCGATTATGGCACGTGCATTAAACAGACGAGTACGCTACATAGCTTAAAAGCCAGAGCTTAGCACACGTACAATTCGGCTGCTTCCAGTTGACAGCAGTGCAAATGGCCGGATTGAACGAGGAGAAGATGAGCTGCCGGTGACCAGATGAAGTGACGGACGCCGGAGTCTGTTGGCTGCTGCTTGTGTGGGCGTGGTCGTAGACGCACTGAAGGACGGAGTCGACGAAGCTGTTGATCTCTGTGATGTTGGAGAAGCGATGGGATGCAAGCACGGAGGCCGTCGGATATTTGATCTCGAGATTCACGCCGAGATTCGTGGGGAGAGTCTGATAGAATGGCGTGGCGAGTGGAGATTTTGGAATTGGTTAGAAATCAACACAGCAACCTCTCCGTTTGGGTACAAGCCTAGGCGACCAACACATTACCTTCAGCACGTGCTCCAGTGATAGGTATGAATCGTGCATTAGCCTGTGTAGCTCGACGCTGCTTATGTCGTGCCATGCTCGCTCGTCGAGCTTTTCTCCCCGCTCGCGTAACTGCCTCTCGCCAAACGCCCGGAATTGCTCGTATGAGATATCAGCTACGCACAGATCGAAACCCTCCACAGGCAGCCTCCACCCGGAGAACACGACGGGGACGGCGTCCCGCGTGACCTGCACGACGACTTGAACGTACTCGCCCGAGAGCGACGATACGGTGATGAAGGATGGGGCGGAGCCGGTGCCACCCGTGGTAGTAGCAGTCACGGACGAGGTCTCGACAGAGAGAGAAGCTGACGCGGAAGTGGCAGCGGCGGCAAGTGGTCCAACGGTATTCGTAGACTTCCAGTAGGTTTCGACGCGGCCGCCGATCTCAAGTTGAACGCCCTGGAAGGGACGAATGATAGCGAACTCAAACGCAAGCTCGCCAACGACCTTAAGGTGGGTGTCGAAGAGTGGGAGGACGCAACGGCTACCTGTGCCGTTGGGAAGCGGCCCAAAGCGGCGAAGCTGCTGCTGGTCACCGCCGAGGTCGAAGTTGACGGGCAGGGCGACGCCCTTGCCAATGACCTTTGAACCAAAAGTCGGGAAAATGTCAAACTCGAGGGAAAAGTTGTCAACGCGATCAACCTGGAAGGAGAAAATCTCGCGGTCGTCGCCCAGGGGTAGGATGACGCTGTGCGGGATCGCTCCCGAGTCGGGCTTGGAGGTGATGATGAGTTTGAGTGATGAAATACGCGCGTTACCATAGAGATGGATAGGGGACTTGGGGTACCGGGCTGAATGATGGCCAAGAGTGAGCTGGATCTGGTATTTCTTATCGAGGTAGTTGTGACCGTAGATGCGGAAGGGAATGATGGGTGGCGGCAGGGACAGCGAGGGGATGGTGTCAATATCGACGTCTTCCATGGGCTTCGCGGCGCCGACTGTATCTTCCATCCGCTCGTCCACGATCTCCACCTCGCATCCTGCCTCGATCAACAGATTGACACACTCAACTTCGCCCTCCCACGCAGCATAGTAAAGTGGCGTGGCGCCGTTCTCGTCCTTGTCGTTAACCTTGCACCCAGCCTTGACCAGGATCCGGAGGCAATCTATGTGACCCTCGCTCGCAGCGTAGAAGACAGGCGTCCAACCATTGTATTTGTCCGGTGTGTCGAGAGCCGCGTTCTTCGTCAGCAATCGACACAGGTCAGCGTGGCCCTCGCGCGCGGCGAGATGCAACGGGAACAGGCCCTCGGCGTTTGGGAGGATTTGAGCACCCTTGCTCGTAAGGATGGTCGCGATATCTTTATGACCGTATTGGCAGGCGAGCGAGAGCGGATTGTGATCGCCCTCCCGTAGCGGCTCGACGCTAGCCCCGCTACGCAGCAGGACCTCGACGCACTGTGTATGCCCATTGATGATGGCATAGATGAGCGGGTTGAATCCGTCGTGGTCCACGGGTGCCACGTCTGCGCTGTGTGAAAGGAGAAATGTGGCGCAGTCGACATGGCCGTACATAGAGGCGTAATGCAACGGCGTACGGCCGTAAACGTCCGTGGTTTGCACGCCTACGCCTTGCTTGACGCACAGCTCGAGCACCTGCAAACGACCGGTGATGGCGGCCTCATGCAAGCAGGAGCGGTCATTGATGTCATCCACATAATTGAAATTTACAAGGCCCGTGTCGACGAGTGGCTGGATCATTTCGGCGCTGGCTTCTGAGCACACGTGCCAGAAGACGCGTGATATGCGGTCGCGGTCCTCCGGGATCGAGTGCTGGCGGATGCGCTCGAGAATGTCTAGGACGGTTGAGGTCTGACCGTTGACGACGGCCTTGCATAACTCGTTCTCGAGGTCATCCACTACGGCTGTGTCAGAATAATCAAATAAGTCAATCTTCTGCGACTCGCTCGGGGTGCTGGCCGGAGAAACAGAGGTGGCGACGATGCCATCAGCGAGATTATCAAGCTCGAGGAGGTTCGTAGCTGCCTGGTCGGCGAGGTCGGAAAGGACGTCGTTATTGAAGCATGGCTGAATGTCCACCTGGCGGGAGAGATAAAGCTCCCTGGTGCTGGATTTGGAGCGCTTGTCCCATTTCTTGAGAATCTTTCGGAAACCCGTACCATTGAGTTCGACAAACCTCTAGGGAGCAGGAGATTTTATTGTTATTATGATCGATTCTTCGGTCACGTTGAGCGTATATAACAGCTTTGCCAACACGGAGAATTCAAACAAAGAATACCTGAAGTTTGTTCCAATCCTGATCGAACTGCCGGAAAGCCTCCTTGAGCGAGTTGAGAGATGTTGACTCGCGGGTATATCTCCCACGCTTGCTTGCGAGTATTTTCTTTTTATCAACCAGTGATCGTAGCCGCACACGAAGTTCGTTTTCCTTCTGGAGATAGAAACTATTGATCTATGAACAAGAAAAAAACAGCAAGTTCTGTTAACAAAGCATAAACTAAAAACCCAATACTCGGATAAATCTTTCAAAATATTAAAGTGGCTACCTTCTCTAACTCTCTCTCGAGTTTAAAGAAGAAGGCGGCCTTCTGAGACTGCAAGAATTTGTATCGCTCGTCTTCGGGTACGACACCTTGAGGCAAGCTAGCGGCAACGGTGACAGACGTGATAGGCTTTTCACCTGGCACGATGGCGAGACTATTGATAATCTTCTTGAGGCCCTTATAATCGAGGTAGTGCGCAGACCACTCAGTGATCTGGGCACTCTGAATGTGCTTTCCAAACTAGGGTGTTGGAAGAGTTATGGGAGGGACAAAAAGCAGATAAGGATGGCTACCAGATCGAGCAGGTGAAGGTGAGGAGCACAGATAGGGGGAGATGATTACCTTCATTTGGATTCAATGATGCGTTCCTATTATTTCTATCCTGATCTCGAGACGGAGGCTACTCTACTCGCACAGCTATCAACAATGATGACGTAGACCTAGACTTTTGTGACTGTCCAGCGGTCCTGCGTAAAAAGGTTAAGTTCTATAATATTCATTAGATTTGACAAAAAATGAGAAATATTTACAAGCTATTAAATATTATTCAATAATATTTACAAGTTATTAAATATTATTAAATACGTAAGTTTAAACTAAGATTCATTTCTATTATTTTAAAGTAATAAACAATATAAATTTAATATTAAATTTTAATAGAGATATTTAAATAATTCCAATATTAATATTTCTTACATTTATCTTTATAACTATTTTGACTACTGAATCTAAAGGGCAAGCCTTCAGTTTACCATTTTACTATATATTTTCAGCTTCATTTCACCATTAACAAGAGGTCGGACATTATTGGCATGATGCTTTAATCAATGGGAGCATGCGAGTAGGCTTTAATCAAAGACAAATCAGCCACGTGTTAATCCTAGATAAACACGAAAAATTACCCCCAAGCTCCTTTTCAGCAGACCCCACACATGCCGGATAACAAGAAGCACCTCGTATTCTCCATTCTCGAGTTCCTCAACAAGTCCGTCAAGGACGGCACTATTAAACCAGACGATGTCGAGGGCATCGAAGGTAGACCTTCTTTTGATCCTGTGCCAGCTCTCCAATTGGCTTGGCGCGCCGCAGGCTAAACAGTATTGCCAAACAACCTTGTTCCCGGCAGTCGCGGTGCAATGCATCGGCGAAGCGTTCGGTGTGAATCCAGAAGATCCAGAGCAGCAGACCCTATACTCAACAAAATCCACCTCCTTGCTCAGCATTTTTGAAGTATTTCTGAGGACCCAGAAGAGGCTTAGGGAGGTTGGTATCTGTTGCAACCAATTGCAAGTGATTCATTATTTTGTTTACTATGTCTTAATTGAAATCCTTTCTGTATTTTCAGTCATCTAGTGCCCCTTCTTCGTCTACGCCTATAGGTATGTATAAACGCGAAACGAACTTGATATGCTTCCGCCAGCCGTATTTTCCGCATTTCCGCTTATTTGGAATTACATTTTCTTATCTCACTGATTATCATGGGCAGACAAGGTTAGTTCACATTAACCTCTCAACTATCCACTTTACTTGTCCAGGAGATTGATACTCATGAACTCTGTATCCTTAAAATAGAAACCCGAGGTCTCGGAAAACGATATCAAGAAGGCGGACGAGCTAAAGGCTGCTGGTAAGATCTCGGTCTTACTATTAGTTCAAGCTATTGCGAGACGAATGCAAGATAGCTTAACGACGGAAATATTTGCTAGGTAACCGTAAGGTCTCCGACCAGAACTATCCCGAGGCCATCAAGCTCTACAGCGAGGCCATCAAGCTCAACCCCAACAATGCAGTGTACTACGCTAATAGAGCGGCCGCGTACACCAAGCAAGGTGATCATGAGAGGGCCATCGAGGACTCGTTGAAGTCCGCGGAGGTGGATCCCAATTATAGCAAAGCGTATAGCCGGGCGGGGTAGGTCGATAACGACATGTTTCAATTGGGCTAGCTTGTTCAAGTAGGAGGCTTCGTCTCAACTCACCCATCGTTCTACCCGTAGTCATGGCTACTTCTCCCTCGGCAAATATCAGGAAGCCGTGGATGCCTACGAGAAAGGTCTAACGCTGGACCCACAGAATGCGAGTATGAAGGCCTCGCTGACAACCGCGCGGGCCAAGCTGCAGGAACAGACCGTAGAAGTATCGCCGGATTCCGCGGGTGCTGCCGGAGGCGGCCTCCCCGGTGGCCTCGGTGGCTTACCCGGCTTACCCGGCGGTATGGACTTTGCGTCACTTCTCAGCAACCCGGCGGTTATGAGTATGGCGCAGCAGATGATGCAGTCAGGTGCACTGGATCAATTAATGAATAACCCGAATATGGCTCAAATGTGGGTGGTCGATTTTTTGTTTATTTTTATTTGGATGTGTCGGGTGAAGCTTATTCTGTGTTTTATTCTGGTGACTTTGTGGTTGCGTCCATTGATTTTTATTTTTATTTTTATTTTTTTAATGCAGGGCACAAAACATGATGAATAGCACTGGGGGTGCACCCAACATCTCCGAGATGCTGAGGAATCCTGAGATGATGGATATGTAAGTATCATATTTATCACTCATATTCTTGTTGGAAGGGACGTGGACTGCAGAACTGACATGAGCCGATCGTATTTCCCCTTTCAGGGCTCGCAATTTGATGGGTAACATGGGTGGGACTGGCGGCAATCCCTCATTGGACGAGAATCATGGTATGTTTTTTTTTTTTTTTTTTTTTTTAATGCACATACATTGGGAGTTCCTGGGATCTGGTGATGGTTACGTGTTATTTCGGAAACAAGAAGGCTAACCGTTGACCCCTTTTGTCTAATGCAATCACGCGCAACAAAGACGCATGAAAATATTACGTCTTTTCGGCCAAGATATGATACTGAACAGTTTTGAAGAATAGCTGAATTTCTTACACGCTAGCCTAGAATGGATTTCTCGTTATGTGTCGGATTTCTTGTATGTTTGGTACAATGAAAGTCGCCGCTGAAGAGATATTTTGAAACTTGTGATTGTGCATTCTTGGAAGTTTAATTTGAAGGATGGTTTGAGCTAGTCCCGAATAAGGGGGCAAAAAAAATTGAATCAGATCGCTATATAAGACATGCGGGCATGCGGGATTTGAATAGAGATTTAAAACTGGCTGTCAAAAACGAGTGACCAATACTTTAGGAACGGAAGAACACAACGAACGGGGCCGAGCAACATCAATGTCGCGTGGAGCCGCTTTGTGACGCTTTTGGGTTGGCCCCATGATTTTTGCGGACGGGTTCAACGTCAAAAAGGCTTGTTCAAAATGGCATGGAATTTGTATCACACTCGACTCGCTTAAACCCAGCGAACTCGAAACCTCAAGCAAGGGCAACCTCTCCCTTCACCTCCTATGAGCCGATAGGCCAACAAACCCAAGTCATTCTTTTTTTTTTTTTTTTTTTTTTTTTTTTTTTAAAAAAAAAAAAAAAAAAAAAAAAAAAAAAAAAAAAAAAAAAAAAAGATAAAAAAAAAAAAAAAAAATAGAAAAAATTGTTCGTTGAAGAAATAGAACCAGAACGGCAGCACACAACAAACACACTCTCCCGAAAGGAGAGCACGCCGTAACA
>RBNK01000521.1:0-24613 GCA_003990785.1 Endogone sp. FLAS-F59071 | reverse complement strand
TTTTGATCGAATGTATATCTAAGTTACCTCTACAACTATCCTATAATTCTCGGCGAATCCTCACGCTGACCAGACTCTCATCACTAGTTCCGTCATACCAACATCCTCCGTATTGATGTTGTAGCAACCGACGAGAACGCCTACCGTCGCCAACCTCATACCCCAGACCGCCAGCTTGTGGACACGGGCGTTCTTGCGGGCAGGGAGGTAATCTGATAGACGATGTATAGGGTGAGGAGCGTGGTGTAGGCGCGAAAAGAAAAAGAAAAAGCAAAAACGTTGAGACAAGGGCGATCAATTTTCAATGGGTGAAATTAAGATAGTATCGAGTCCGGGACCGTGCATACCGGTGATGACGGCGTCCATTCCAATGTGACAATGTAGCGGAAGTATAACACCAAGAAGAGCGTCTGTGAGAGGGTGGACTCCGGCGACAAACTGCGCAGCTGTGATGGGCACAAGGGCAATTGACAGAGATCGTTCAAATGTCCAATGATACGATCCCTGAACAGGGTTTGGGATTGGGAAAGTAACTCCTTCAATGGAGCACAGATAGCGAAGGTTGAGGTTAATTGAATATCAAAGTGAATATACAGTGTACCATCTTATCCAATGCATACTTGTGTTGTCGATTTTCGTTGTCGTTTCTTGAGGTGGGGTAACTTTTGGTTCTTCAACCTGTGGAACTTGATATCAATCTAATGAGCCGAGTCTTCAATTGGGTTGGATTCCTGAATATACTAGGAACTTACCAAGAGTCTTCGTGTTGTACGGACGCGCGAGTAATCCTTTGAGATAAATGATATTATTATCCGGTTCTAATAGAGTAGAGAAAAATATTTGCATATTTGCTTCCCTCACCTTTTGTGGGTATCGCTCTAGCTGCTCTATGAGCGGCCATCATACCAATAGAGTGACGGGACGTTGATGAGATAAAAACTTGCCGAAATGGCATTGTTGTGCCTTCTGCTTACATGCGCAGTATTTGCCAAGATTAATGTCCAGATTATTTATTCGAGCGCAAGAATATAATAGCAACGATATTTCGATATTTACCTCAAAGTTATAATGTGTCGAGGTATTTTAAGCCACCAATTATTTATTTCGAAATGTTTGTCACGTGCTCTTGCAACGTGGATTTTTTTTTTTTTGTAAAAGCTCTTTATTACAAAGATGGGTAGGAAATGGTATGATAGTTGCTTGATGAAATATTTGGACACTCAAGGTCAGCGTGTACCTCACAGAAGATGTTACATCCGTAAATGTATGTAATACCCAAGCGATAAAATGTCTTTCACTACAGCACATTGAATAGGTGGAAACTCAATAAATATTGTCGATCTTCGACCTACTGCTGACTACAATCATAATAATCGATTTGGAACGGCAACACCTTGAGAGCGCTCCGAGCAAGATAATAATATGTTCCATCCCGACCCTCTTGAGGCAGATCATAGAACAAGCGCCTTGCGGCCCCAGCATGCTTATCAAACGACAGATCCTCGTTTTTGATCTTGGAGCTATCCTTCCATTGGTGCTCGTTCTGTTCGACCCAATGACGCCAGAATGCCTCCATGGCACCGTGCATGATGCGAGTTAAATCGACAGGCTCATGCATCATGTTAACCTCGGGGTATCGTTCCTGGATCTTGGAGATGACGGTTAAGGCCTCGATGGCGATCTGACGCTCCGCGGGATCAGCAATCCACCCTAGAAAGTGTTCAACGAGCAAGGCAAAGTTAAACTCTTCTGGCGTTTTCTCGAAAACTGTTGGGTCACGAGGAAGGTAGTGGTCATCAATCTGCAAGCCCGACGATCGATCAAGGATCTGATACACCTTTGGATAGAAGCTGATCGGAACACGATTGAGGGCACCGTCATTCTTGCGGCGGCGGAGCCAACGACCCGACGAGTGGGGGATGTAGGCCGCAATGGACGTAGGTGAGAACATATTTTCATCTCGGTTAATCGCACGCTTGTAGTTGGTCAGGTCAATCGTACGTTCGATGATATCTGTTGGCCCATCTATATACGATTTATGAGCCTCGGGGACGCTGCCGGCAGGTGCACCTGTCGAGATTACGGAGAAAAGGTTAGTGACATTGCTCATAATACTGTACAACTTTGAGCAAATTATAATACGACGGATAACTACCTTTCTCGCCAATCATGCACCACGAATCCCGATACTTGACGTCCTGAATTTTCGCACTCCCTAAAGCCGCCAACGCCGCCTTGGCCGCTGGGGTCAGATGTTCCGCACAGTCATCCTGTGCTGCCACAATGGCAATCATCCCCACGCTAAGCCATTCCACAAGCTTCGCTAAATCTTCCGCCTCGTCCTCTGAAATATGCGTATCGAATGATACCTTCTCAACGACGCTGCTTTCGACAGGGTCAATAACCACAATATTTAAACCGCGGGATCCGACGGACATGATGTTACCGTTGATCTCGATACGCGAGAAATTGCCCGAGAGGAGCCCGCCGGACTGAGCCGTAATTGTCACTATGTCTGTCTGCTTTTGGTCTGGCGACGGAAGCGGGAGTGGATTAAACATAGAAATAGGAATCGGCGGAGGAGAAAGGCGCGTAGGTAACGTGTGACCCGAATCAGTAGGGTTGGCGGATGACGAATTAGAAAACGCAATGGCGCGAGATCGGTTGGGGAGGGAGGCGAGAAGAAGACGTCCACCCAATGATGTATCGTGCATGGAAATGGTGGGATTGGCGCTCAATGTAGGACCACTAAGAACGGTACCAAGGAGTGATTTGAGTTCAAACGGCGAGAGCTATATAATGGAAACGCCCCGATATATATATATTTCATTAATAATGAATAGCGATAATCTGAATTATTTGAAACAAAAGTTAATCAACAAACCTGCATCAGATGCTCCACGGCTTCTTCTTCATCACAGCCATTCAACCTGCTAATCTCTTCGCGTAGCGCAAGAATCAAGAAATGCGTCCTCAAACGCAGGATACCTTCAAACATATCAGGATGAGTGCGGATGAAGCTGCCCAAGTAAATAATAATTTCTTGGACGACCGGGCCTTCTCTTACGTCATCCCCACTACAAGCGATTTAAATGTAGTCAATGCTAGTGGTTTAATGCACAACGCTTGCAGCAATAAAGACTATAAACAAAAGATAAAACAATAAGGACTACACATACCAATGATCCCAAATCATTTTACTCAATACGTCGGGGCCCACAGGCATTGAAATAAGGTACTCGTTCTTGCCGGTCCCAATTGTGACCTGGCACTGACGGATGACGAGATCGGTAATGTTGATGGTAAGCGATGGCACAACCTTGCGCAGCGCTCCCGCCGTCTGCCGCACAATGCTCCAAAGCTTCAGTTGCAGTGACTTGAAGTAGACTTCCTCCAGCAGTTCCCGCACAGTGGCGGAGAGAGCAGGGATGGAGAAGTCAAGACCGTGACACGAATTAAGATATTGCAGGAGATCTGATGGATTGTGCGGAAAACAAAGAAATGAACGGGCTAATTAGCTACGAATTTGCTTTGATCGTTCAGCATAAGCACCAGCATTAAATCGTGGAATTTTATGCGTCACAATTCTCAGTTTACTCACCAATCTGATCGTACAGATTCACTGACACAGATAAAGAGTTAATTGCCTGTTCCGTCATCGATGGATCCCCCAATGTCAAGGCCAATGGTTCATTACTTTCGGTATCCGAGTCCGGTGCTGCCTCTGCACGATTCAATATCGCCAATGTGGTATCAACTCCCAGGCCCAAAACTTTTTTCTCCTTTGCACTATCTTTGAGTACCGGCAGATCGTCTGACACCGTTGCAGGAGTAGATGAGCTTCCCTCGCTTACGTTCGCAGCCACAGGGAGCACTGTAGTAGTTGGCGTCCCTGCTGTTGGTGACGGAGAGGATGATATAGCAGCCTTTTTGGGTGGTGTGGCGATGCTCAGCTCGTCGTGATCGCGTAGCTTGAACCTGCTGGGTGGGCGTTCAATATCTTCTCCAGCTGCGTTACTCACCAGACCCTTGCCTGAGTTGACCAGGGCGTTCAACGCTGCCGCGCCAAAGTAGCCGCCCTCATCATCGAAGGTACGATCCGATTTGGCAATCGGCGTATAGAGCGAAGATTCTTTCTTCTTGTGAGTTCTGCGCACGCTGGGGGTACGAGGCGTCGAAGGCACACTATGGTGGTTGTAAAAATGACCAGGGGTACTTGCTTGCGTTTGACGCTCGTTAAAACCAAGCTTACGCCCTGCACGGCCTTTGCGACGTCGCGAATTGGCAACGCGAAGAATGAATTCCCAGTCGATGTCAGGCTTGTTGATGAGGAAGTCGAGTGACTCGATGTTGCTCGTGTTGACCTGTTCAGTCAACCTGCCGAGACGGACACGAACGCCGTTGCATGTGCCAGAACGCAAGTTCATGAAGAAGTTGAGCAAATTCTTCTTGGACGGTGAGGATGAGGTAGTGAGTGAGTTGCGACGCCAACTTTCGCGCCCGCTGGAAGTGCTGGAGCGCCTCGACGGTGCGGTGAGTCCACCTAACATGGCATGGGTAAGACGGACGACCATGGTGGGACGACCAGGGTAGAACCAATTGTTACGGACAAAGGCGACCTCGGTCTCGAAGCTAGAAATTAGGTAATCATTATCGCTCGTGAGGTAGAACTCTTCATTGTCCATAAAGTGGGGTGTGAAGGCGTAGAGCTGGCCCTGTACACGATAGAGACGACAAGTGCTGAGCGAACCAACTGGCCTATGATTTCGTTATGATGCATCATTAGTTCCACTGCATTCTTTATGGTATTATCAAAGAGTTATTTAGATAACCAAGCATAAAATACCTCTTCGGCCTTCCACTAAGCCCCAACTTGGTATTCAAGCCCAGTCCGGCATACACTTCCTTCAGAGCATTCGGAGGAAGCACGGTCACTGGATGGATTTGGTCGGATGTCTCGGTCTTAAGCCCGTACATCGAAAGCGTCGACTATGCGCACACGAGAAAAAAAAAAAAAAAAAAGGACGTCAGTCAACAATTTCTACAGATAAAGACGCATCACACCAAACACGTACATATATGCTGTATATAATTTACCTGCAAGTGTACATCCTCTGCCAACAGTACAATTTGCACCACCGTATCCATATCCGTCTTGCGTGTGGCGTTGAACCGGCGACCCAGAGGGTCGATCTCGGCCACCGATAATAAATTTTCGTAGAGGAGGTTACCAAGAAAGAATAGTGAATTGGCCCTATATTTAAATATTTCATTATTAAATTGTATTGGTTAAGAGCGCAGTCAAGCCCGTATTAAGTTTTTCCAATCGTAATTCAGCATGCTAACAAATGTGTCATACCAAACCAGCGGTACATTGTCATTCGCAACCCTAGCCTGCGAATGCGGATTCGCTTTCTCGGCGTCAACCAAATGCGATGGTACATAGTACAACTCTGGGATCAATAAGATGTGATCTTGATATGACGACCAGCTCCCTGGAGTGACTGGAGGCGTGACACCAACGAATCGCGCTGAGGGAGCCGGCGGGGTGACACCTCCGCTAATGCCATCACCCGACACCGATTCTGTTGAGGTTGAAGGAGTAGGATTTACGGAATGTATGGCATCTTCATCTTTACCGGTGCTGTGATGGTGACCAACGAACTGACCGAAGTCCGTGAGCGTCGCGGAATCGATAATGAGCGGCTCGAGAGCGTGACGATACTCCTCGACCTGCTGTTCGTCACCCGTGAAGATACCGTCGAGAATGAGATATGTGAAAAAGAGGGGCCATTCGGACTCTATGTCTTCAAAGATACGAAGCTCGTGCGGTTCATAATGAAGACGAGAAGTATTCTCAACCACCGTCTGATGACCATCGCGAAGGAAGCGTTTGCATCCATATTTGCCGCCAAGTTTCGTAATGATTTCGCGTTTGGTGGTTTGAATAAGCTCGGGGTCGTGTACAGCAAATGCGGGAAATCCAATGACGGATAAAAGGGCGGCGTCGATTTCTTTGGAGTTGGATTCGCGGGGAAGGAAGGAGTGTAGGGTTGTGGAGTTGCGAGTCAATTCGTCAGGAAGGACGTGAATGACCTAGAAGGCGCAGAGTTAGCCACGAAATTTTGAAATTAGCAATATGTTGATTAGTATCATAGTAGTAGTATTATTAGCATTTATTATTTTTTCATAATTCTATAATACACTTACTGAGGACGGCCCACCCCTCGATCCGAACAAATTGACGCCATTGATAGCCTGCAACGCCGCTACGGCCATGCCGATAGACGATGAGTTCAGTTCCGGCTGACCGTGGTTGATCTTGTTCCCACGTTCCCAAATACCATAGTCTGGTGTTCGGTATGCCCCTAAATTTGGATCAGAAAGTCAGCAAACATCCTACCAAGTAGGCTTTTTTTTACTTATTTATGGGAAGCATATCAGGCAGCCATAAATCGTGCCTAGCCTATCTGATTCGTTCATTCTCCAAATATAAATGTATATTATCCAAGCCAGCCAATTAGGTCAACTTAACTCTTGTCACCTAATTCACCCTACCTACATACCCCATCCCGCTCTTACGCATCCAGACAACCAAGACCAAAAAAAGTGATGGTAACTTACTCTCAATGTAGAACACTAGATTCTGCACGAAGTCGACTTCATCGGTTGTGAAGACGATCTTCAACCCCGAGGTAGTCATTTGCGCAAGGGCAAGCAAGAAGATACTGGTGGCATCGAGCTGCAGATGGCCCCACTCCCAGTCACCTACAACTGTGTCGCCCGTGGCTGTATTGTATTTGGCATGCAGCGAGTTCTCGAGTGTTTGCGTATGTTTGAAGCTTTCGACCTTGGACGCCTGGCGCATCATGCAGAAAAGGAGACCTAGGCGAGGGAGAAATGTAAACAGATTTACATCAATGAGAATATGATTATTCGTAAGTGAAATGCCATATTAAATTCTGAAAAAACCATCACCTCTCATTAGTTTGATGACAGCGTGCTCCAGTTCGTCTGTGGATGAATATTATCAAAATTGTTAATCTTTTTCGGTGACATGAAGTTATCAGTACCAAGAACAGATCATGTGGGTCAACTAACAACAATATTTGTTTCCGATCAGAAACAAAACCTGTTACTTGATACATCTCATCTCAGCGTTTTCTTGGTAATCACCCACTCCTATAACAAGTTACTACTTACATGCCCGTCCGTCATTGTCGTCCACCCTCCGATACGCGAGTGCCAGGCCAAAGACGGCGAGGATGGAATAGACGTTGTCCCTGTCATTATTGAAACAAGAAGATAAACGAGTAAAGTTATCATTCAATCGGTGTCTCATCGATAAATCTTGTAAATTGCACCTTAGCCCTTTCCCCTCATTTTCAAGGGTAAAGCTCCTTTAAATTCTTCACCTCCTCTCTCTCCTTCCGCATTGGCTTGGAGCTCCAATACTCCAATATTTAACTTTAAAATCCCTTGAATGTTCAAATAGGTTGTGAAGTAATTACTTCCAAAGAAACACGTACCTAACCCACGCATCTCTGTAGTCACCATGCGTCTGCAGACGAATCGATAAAGCATACAGTTCTTGATTAGTCACATGTCCCGAAACGCGTCTATCTCAATTCTTTTCCCATTCAGTATTCCATTTCGTCAAGCAATTTTTACCCTGAGGCATTCGCAGATCGGTACTTACAGTGACGGCAACGGAGGCAGGTATCAGACCCGTGGTAGGGTTCTGCCTTGAAAGAATAATTGTATTTATGGCACGGTAATAGTAGTCGAGACGATCATGCGTTGCGCGGTTCCTTGGCATGATTTCGTTTTGATGTATATACTTTAATGTATACTTGTGAAAGAGCAAAGGGATTATATAAGGACGTGTCAATGGTGCGGAAGTCACATGAACCAAGAAGAAAGTCACACATTCCGCCAATCTGGAAATCGTCGCGCTAGCCAAGTTTGGCCTTTCACATGAACGCCCATAGTGTACTGATGTCATTCCTCATGGCCAAATGCAAATGCACCCACGCCACCAGTGACAGATATTTCTGATAATTAGTCCTAATTAGGATGTTATATATGACGTCATGAAATTTCTTTGATGGCTGCGAGTTTGTCGTTAAAGGCTCTGAAAGATAGTAAATAGACAACCAGTCTTAGCCATCCTTTTAGTGGTTCAATCCTAATGACGATATCAAAAAACACAGGATGTGAAAAAGGATAGGAATGATGTAACATTAAATTAAGGCTTAGTGAGATTGCCGGTAAATACACACATACGTCAGCGATTCTACGTCCAATACGACGGCGAGCAGCGAGCGACGCGATTATCTTCTTCTATTCAGCAGATTTTTTATACAAAGTCCGTGATCTTGGACAGATTCGTTTCCCTTCGACCCATAATATACGAAATTCCAGATCAAAAACTACTATAGTGGGATCCTATGGTGCGATTCGCCTATGGTGCAGATGTTACCGATTCGAATTTCTTCTTCGTTTCCGAATGACAATTGACATGAAACATGGCGTCTACATACATGCATATACACCTCTAAACGATGATTCAAGCGATATCATTGACAAGGGGAATTTAGTATGGCGCGTGACGTCGAGGATATGTCGTCATTCCTTTAGGCAAATTGATGAAGATACCGCAGCACCGCAGCACCGCAGCAATACCCACCACATCATGACAAAACTCGCCCGAAAACGACCCTTTAACCGCCAGATCCGTGTCAAACCTTACGAGAAAAAGGTCGAAAATGTGCCCATTGCCACCATTGACGATGATGTCGAAGGCATGTTTCCTGGGGTTGCGTTTGAGAAAAAATTGCTTGGTTTCTAACTCGTATTGTTAAATCCCCAAAGTTGTCAAGGTCTATCCTACGACGCTAGAGGAACGCGAAAAGTACATCAGCAATAAGACGAACAAGAGCGTCACGCCATTTCAGTTCCGTGTGTATGACCTATGCGCTCAAGTAAGCATCTCCGCAATACGAGTGAGACGCGATTTCAGAAACATTATTTATTCCTTCTCCCGCTTCTGTTTTTCGTCCCAGATTCCAAAAGGTGCATAGTTCAAACTGCAATGCCAACCATTCAAAGTCATTAAACGGGCTGTCGTGTTTGAAAAAAGCTGACCAACAACTCATCACAAAATAGGTTACATTTCCACCTATAAACTCATAAGTGACGCTCTCAAGGCGTCCCCCCGCGCCGTGGGCCAAGCGCTGCGCAATAATCCATTCGCACCGCTCCCTGTGCCATGCCACCGAGTAGTGGCCTCTAATTTTTTTATTGGCGGGTTCGATGGGTGAGTAACAGAAAGAAGGCTTTGAAGCTTGCCGTTTGGTCCGTGCTTGTCTCTTACGGGTCTCCGACATGTTGCACGATGAAATAGGCAATGGGGATCGGGTAACAATATTTGCAACAAGAAGGCCAAACTTGCTAAGGAAGGGATCAGATTCGACGAAAATGACAAGCTTACGGAGATGTTCAAGGCGACAAAGGTGTTCTCTGATTTCAAGATCTAGACAACTTAATAAGCCCTTTGTTGTGTTTTACGAATTTCTTGCTGATAGCCCCGTAGCCAATATATACATACGAAGGAAGACTTGACAAAACGACTGAATAATTATTGCGTAATATCTTTTGCAAAAAAAAGTCTTGTTTATGTTGGCAGCACTAAATTGCAATCTATACAACTACTTTACAGGCGCTCGTAACATTTGTGATTTGTGAAATCGTGCTATTTCCCTTCATGAATGGGCACCACCTTCTCAGCCACGGTTCCCTCTTCCACGTTCTTCGAGTCTCCTCCGCCATCGTCAACGAGAAATTCCTTGTGCTTACGTTTTGGTAGCCGTTTGTGCTGAGAATATGCTGGATCGCCGAGGAAGTTCTCGACCTAAACAAAAAGAAAATCGATCTTGAGCTGGCTATAATAGAATGACAGGAATTGATTAAATCAATCATACGAGGCGGTAGGGGTAAAGACGAAAAATCACACGATGCACCTGAAATGAATCTTCCTTAAGCGCCCACTTCTCCACCGCTCCCCAGTACTGCGCCATCATGACCGGATGTGTGACGGGCAGCCAGTCCTCGCAGGGGACAAGAGAGAAAGCAACCAGGTCGGGCTCAAGGAAGGCATGCTAGAATTAATGGGTCTGATGGCGCTTAACATACGAGTTCATGGGATGGTAGGGATTGCGTAGAAATAATTCTCGGACCGAAAAATATAATTTACCTTTTTTTGACGCTTCGAGTCCCTTATCGAGATATCACACCTCAAGCCCAAGATATGTGCGATGGCGATATTCGGAAGGTCAGAATGGGAAAAGACGTGCTACGGGGGACACGAGCGAGAACAGCTTCGGTATGTCAGTCGAAACAACTACGGAATGTGCCGTTCATCAAGACACTCACCTTGTCAAACTCCCCGGCTGAACATCCCATTAGTTTCTCGACCACAGTGTCGTATGCCAGCAATAAGTGCAACCTCCCGCGAATCTCACCGTGAACCTCACAGTCGGCTACGGTTATGTTCATCTGGAAGTATGGTTGAATGTGGGTCACAGATTGGAGGCATGTGCTACAGTAGAAATTGCGTGCAGTCGCGCCAGCAGTCAGGACGGTGGGAGTGAGTGTGTTGTGGCATTTGGTGCATCTGTATCGGCTAGCAGAAGCCTGAGAGAATGAGGAAGGAGGTACTAACGGGAGTCAAGGGAACCGTAATTATAGTCCATACATACATACACAATTCCGTTTTTTACGTGGATAATTGTTACGGAGGACAATAACATGTCTTGTTTCAAGCAAGACCAACGACTGTGCCACCTGGGACCCTTTATCGCGTCACTTAATTTTGCTCGAGCGCGCCTGAGACTGTGTTTATCTTTGTTCCGCGCTTACGCCTACACGAAATAAACATGTTTTTGGAGGAGCTGATCATCGAGGGATTCAAGTCCTACGCCGCGCGCACTCACATTCGGGATTGGGATCCAGAGTTCAATGCCATCACAGGCTTGAACGGGTCGGGTAAATCCAACGTGCTGGACGCTATTTGTTTCGTGTTAGGCATCAGCAACTTGTCGCAGGTGAGCCTTTCGCGTTACAGTGTATTTCACCGCTTGAGCATTCGGTCTCATCTTCTCTTGAAACTTTGTTTGCATAAATGCACAGGTGCGTGCAAATAACCTCCAGGATCTGATCTATAAGCGCGGTCAGGCCGGCGTGACCAAGGCTTCTGTGACGATCGTGTTTAACAACGAAGACCGCGACAAGAGCCCTGTTGGGTTCGAGCAATACAAGCAAATTACCGTGACGCGACAGGTGTGTTGAGGGTTTTTTTTCCTTTTGATAAAACTTGTGAGCTTAAAACGCGCTAATAATAATTCACCGCGTGCTTCAGGTTCTCCTCGGCGGCCGCAACAAATACCTTGTCAATGGCCACAGTGCTCAACAGCAGGCAGTGCAAAACATGTTTCAGTCCGTACAACTCAACATCAACAACCCTCATTTCCTGATCATGCAAGGCAGAATCACCAAGGTGCTCAACATGAAGCCGCCCGAAATCCTGGGCATGATTGAGGAGGCTGCTGGTACGAAGATGTTTGAAGACAGGAAAAACAAGGCGTTGGCAACCATGGCCAAGAAGGAGAAGAAGGTGGAAGAGATCATGACGGTGGGTGAAGTTGGATAATGAAGGGATATTGTGCACGTTGATAATTATGTTATCGAATACTGGACCTAAACTCACTCGTTCGTCACATAATCTATCGTCCAGATATTGACCGAAGAGATTGGTCCGAAACTCGACCAGCTCCGCGCTGAAAAACGTGTCTTTTTAGATTACCAAAAGACTGAGTCGGAGATGGAAAGGCTAAATCGTCTTGTCATTGCACATGATTACAAGAAGAGCGAGGTTAGAGCGCAGCTACTGTGTGATTTTTATATGTTTATTAATTCCTGAAATGGTCGTGCGGCATTACATACTATTTGTTTTTTGTTTTTTATTTTGAACAAAGGACAAACTAAATCGATCGGGCGCGGACTTCGACGCCAAAAAGGAGAAAATAAATCAGTTGAAGAAAACCGTCGAGAGGTTGAAAGACGAGGTAGAGCGCATCGAAGAAGAGATTCAACAGTACACGATTCGGAAGCAAAAGGTATATGCCATCCAACCATGGTTATATATATATATATGGTGAATGATCTATACAATTGCAAACGATATACCGATGCAACTACATATCTTTGTTTTCGTAGGAACTTGCCAACGGCGGCAAATTCCAAGAACTCGAGAACGCTGCCAAGGAATTCTCCAAACAGCTTGTCCGTGTGAGAACCCAATGTGATTTGAAGATCGCATCGATTGCCGAAGAGGAGAAGAATTTGGAAGGCCTTTTGTCGAATAAGGCGGAGGTATCTATCATTTTCAACTATTTATAGGGACAATTTGGTTATCAAGATAACTTGGTATAGACTCGTAAACAACAATATTTTGCAATTTAGACGGAGCAAACCCTCAACGAGAAACGTGCGCAACACGCTAAATTGGCAGCCAAATTCGACGCCCTGAAGAAGGCCCATGACGTGATGTCGGAGGAGGGGCGCAAAAACGAGGAGCTGCTACAGACTCTGATTACTGGTGTGTCGGCCGAGGAAGGGCACGAGAATGGGTACATGGAGCAATTACAAGGTGAGATGTTTGTATTGATTCTTGGGCTTTGGTTTCTGTTGCCCAATACTGAGCGATATGCTTATTATCTATTAAACTATGCTTGACAGAGGCAAAGAACATAGCAAGTCAGGCCTCGACAGCGGAGGATCAGGCCAAGCTCAAAATTGAGCATTTGAAAAAAGAACTGAAAGAGAAGCAAGGACAGTCTAAGAATGCAGAAAAGGAGAATAAAGGCTTGCTAAGCGAACTTGAGAAAGCCAGAAAGGAGAAAAAGGATTTAGAGGTGAGTATAGGAAATTTCGAATGATTAATAAAAGTAAAGGCTTTGCGTGCTGACGGTTTCGATTCATTATTTACCTGCAGACGCGGCTATCGAAAGTGAACTGGGAACCGAACCGCGAGGCCGAGTTACTTGGACGCAGGTCGTCAGAACAGGAGGCTGTGAGGGAATTGACTGAGGTTAATTGAACTTTGCTTCTTGTGGACTTTATGTGCCCCCGCTTTTTCTTATAATGTGCATTCCTTTATATTCTTAACACGGCTTCTCGGTTTACTCTACCTTCAGAAAAGCGACGCACTCTCGGGACAGCTCTCCAGTCTCGAATTCCAATACACTAACCCAACGCCGAATTTCAACCGATTGACTGTAAAGGGGCTCGTGGCTGAGCTTATCGACCTGAGCAAAGAAAATGCGGATGCGGCTACGGCGTTAGAAGTTTGCGCGGGCGGAAAATTATATAATGTGAGTTGTGGTGGGAATGGTAGTGAGGCTGGCTATAGACTTGAGGCTCTTTAACCGATTTACGCTTTTATAACTCGTTTGATCCTATGCTAAACATGAAAAGCATTTATGTTTTGCAGGTCGTTATCGAAAATGACACCGTCGGCTCGCAACTGCTCGAGCATGGTAAATTGAGGAAAAGGGTGACGTTTATCCCATTGAACGTGATTGCTAGCTCCAAGGCTCCGGCCGAGGTATGTGATTGGCATTTTGGTGGAGTAGGATAAATTTTTTAAAAATATATAAAGCTAAATCTCGAACTACTAATCACAGAAAATTGCGGCCGCCAAACGCCTCACCCCTGGCAAAGTCGATCTCGCCCTAACTCTTGTCGGATATGGGCCCGAGATTGAAAGCGCGATGGTATATGTCTTTGGCAACACGTTTATTTGCAAGGACGCGGAATCCGCCAAACGTGTCACCTTCGACAAGTCAGTGCGCGTGAAATCCGTGACCCACGACGGCGACGTCTACGACCCTCAGGGGACCCTCTCGGGCGGATCCAAGTCCCAGTCAGCCGGCATCCTCATTAAGATAGGACAGCTCAAGGAAGTACGCGCCCAGCTTGATGCGCGACGTAAAGCGCTCGAGACCCTCGAGAATCAAATCAAGTCGTCGCAGAAAGTAATGAACGAATATAACGATTTGAAGAAGAAATTCGACCTGATGGAGCATCAAGTGTCTCTGTTGGAGGAACGTTTGAGCAAGAGTATGCACGCGCAGGTGAGATAGCTTTACTAATGACTTTGCTGTGGTATTCTTACTAAAAAAGCATCTAATTTTTCTATTTTACTTTTTGAATAAAGCTTTTGCAACAGGTCGAATCGTTTAAGCAACAACTAACGGAGCAGGAGGAGATTGTGGTGGCGTCCCAGAGAAAGCGAAAGGAGGCTTTGGAAGCATGTAAAAGCATTGAGTCCGAGATGAACGATTTCAAAAACAATAAAGATTCAAAGCTCAAGGAGTTAAAGGTATATCTCTTTTGCAACGAGTTGCTCGACAGCGAAATGTGAAGATTTGAAGATGCGTTTTTCTTCTCTTTTACATTGGTACTGATGTTTCCCTTTTCCCCACCTTCATTCTTTATCTATATTGTTATAGAAAAAAGTGTTAGCTTCTAAAACTGGGTTAGCGAAGAATGCGCAAAATGTAACGAACATGCAGAGGGAGGTCCAAACTTTGCAGCTTGAGATTGGTAAGGCATTTCTATACGACTTAAGTGAATATATTGTTGTACCCTTACTTGGTGTGCTAACGACGATTGTGCTTTGTGGTTGCAAAGAACAACTGGAGGCAGATATTGGGACGAATCAAAATGATATATTAAGCTTGGAAGATTTGATATCCCAATTTAAAAATGATGAGAAAAAGATGAAAGAGGAGCTGAATAAGATCAAGGTAATTAGTTTACGGTACATATGATTAGCCTTATGTGTTCTATGCCTATTTTCTATTTACAACTTATTGTCGTCAATAGAAAGGGCATGACGAAACGTTAGTGGAGTTGCAGTCGGAGCGCGACAAGCTCAGTGCTTTCAACGAGGAAATCAAAGAATTGGAGACAGCAACGAAACAGAAGACGTCTGAAATGACGGAAGCAAACCTTGAGATTCAGATTTTGATGCACGAAGTCGAGAGGTTCCAGAAAGATAAGCAGGCTGCACAGCAGGTCGTGACGGATATGGAGAAGAAACATGAATGGATTGCAGATAACAAGCAGTAAGTTGATGTGAAGCGCCTCGAGCTGAATTGTCTCTCCCCTCCCTTTTTTTATGTTTTCGTCGATGCAATCCTTTAGAAATACCACTTACGACAATATTTTCTTTATCAGATATTTTGGACAGCCCAATACGGTCTACAATTTCAATAGCGTTGATTTGAACGATACCAAGAAGGCCTTGCGACAGCTGAGCGAGAAACATGAAAGCATGCGAAAGAAGATCAATATCAAGGTCATGAATATGATTGATAAGTGAGTCGTCGTTGTACTTATTTGTTTTGGACGACTTCAACTCCCGATTCTGAAAGTTGTCAACATGGCTGTGCTTTTACAGCGTGGAGAAGAAGGAGACGAGCCTAAAGCAGATGCTATCAACGGTGCAAAAAGACAAGCACAAGATTGAAGATACCATTACATCGTTAGATAATTACAAGAAGGAGGCTTTGGAGAAGACATGGGGCAAGGTTGATGTGTGAGTACCCCATTTTATTTTTTTACTTTTTTTATTTTATTTTATTTTATTTTATTTTTATTTTTGATAATGACAAGCAGATACTTGACGACATTAATCGTGTGTCATTGGGCTCAATAGGGATTTTGGTGCCATCTTTGGCTTGCTCTTGCCAGGCAACACTGCCAAGTTGCAGCCTCCAGAAGGACATTCGATCTCGGATGGATTGGAGGTTAAAGTGTGTTTAGGTGGTGTGTGGAAAGCTAGTTTAACAGAATTAAGCGGTGGTCAAAGGTATGGCGATATTTTACGAGATTCATAAAGTGTTTACCAAGAGATTAATGAAATTAACTTATTATTATTTTCTGTCATCACATTTAGGTCTTTGATCGCACTATCACTGATTTTGTCCTTACTGCAATTCAAACCAGCACCTATGTATATCTTGGATGAAGTCGACGCGGCGCTGGATTTGTCGCATACCCAGAATATTGGCACATTGCTGCGCACGCGGTTTAAGGGCTCCCAGTTCATTGTAGTCTCACTCAAGGAGGGCATGTTCAACAATGCAAACGTACTATTTAGGACACGCTTCAGAGATGGCACGTCCGTAGTGGAGGTATTTGTTTGATACAATTATAAATATGCGTACTCTAATCTGGATATGGATAGAAATGGGACTCTAACAGACTCGTATACAATATTTTCGTTTTTTTCTTTTCAAAGCGTATTGCTAATAAAAAGCCAGAAACGACCTCTGCGAAGGGTAAGGAGAACCTTAATGCTACCAACACAGCAACCAAGTCTGGCTCTTCACGAAAACGGCCGCGTGGTGGGGACGCTCCTGTCTCGCCGCCTTCCTAAAATGCAGTCATTTTACTACATTGGTGCTTGTTTCCATTTGTCGCCTGGACAATGTTTAGCTTCTCCAAATATTTGTATATATAGAACTTTCGATAATTTCTGACTGCTCAGAAAATAAGCAGACTGAGTGAAAGGAGATTAATTTGATTGTTTGATGCTAACTAAGGAGCAGGAATAGAAGAAAACCGAAATCACCTTGGGCAGATTCGCGTGTGACGTCATGTCTAAATCCTATAACAATCCACCGCGTTTTACATGTACATCTGTAAGTTCCAAATCGCTGGCGACAATAGACCCTTTTTTTTTTCTTTTTTCTTTTTTTTTTTTTTTTTTTTTTTTTTTTTTTTTTTTTTTTTTTACTATGGCAAGCGATACGAGCATTTACCTCAACGCCATTTGCATGCCTGAGTAGTGCTTTGGAAATTATTCTTCCATTCCATGTTTGTTCGAACATCGTTTAAGACGACAAGGTCGATGTAGAGTCGTAATAATCAACACAGTAAGCTCGGCGACGACCAGCCATCAGCAACGAGGTATGTTTTTTATTGGAGGATTTCCATAAGCACACTTCTGAATGGTATGCACCTCTTAAAATGAGGTGCGCACCCTGAATGTGGTGCACACATTGAATGTAGGGTGCGCGCCTTGAATGTAGAGTGCGCGCCTTGAATATAGGGTGCGCCTCCGAATGTGGGGCGTGCAGAATGTGGAGCGCGCACGCTGAATGTGGGGCGCGCACCTCAGGAATACAACAACGCTCAGGCATTTAAATTTTAATCGATTGGTGGTTTCGAGAGTGGGACGTGATATGGCAAGACCATTGTTGCTAAAATACTGCATGCCAACTACATTTGACGTGAACTCGTGAGCCACAAGCAAAGATTTGGACATTTTATGACATTTTATTAAACTCCCATTTATAAATTTAATTCATGCTACTGAATGAAACAAACAGCAATGAAACAAGCAAGTATCAACATCAAAATAAAAAATAAAAATAATAATAAAAAATACGATATATAACACAAATCATTTTTGCGAGGCTATGCGATCCTGGGTAAGTGATGGGACTCCGTGAATCGATGAGGTGGTGGGATATGAGGACATCTCTCCCTCTCCTCTCCCTTCTCCTTTCTCTCCTTCTCCTTTATCTCTCTCCCAGAAAATAAAAAGAGAACAAAAACATAGTATATTGTAAATTATTACAATGGGTATCCACAGGTGCAAACAAACTCGTCTTCACACAAATCAAAGATTCCAAAAGGCCACATTGAAAGAGGAAAAGTAAATGTCGGGTCAGTAAATTTGTCACTAAAATGTACAATTACCTGTATCGTCAGCATATCTCAGTAATTAAAAGCATAAGCGAAAGGGAACGCGGGGTTCGTAAACAAGGTGAGAGGAAATCAAAAAAAGGGGGGGGAATGGATGAATGATATTGATACATGCGTTGAGATAATAGAATTTTTGAAGAGCGAAAGGAGTAAAGCGGGAAAGAAAATCAAAATCAAAAGGCCGAGCGAAAACCAAAGAGTGACAAAAGGGTCAAGGGGGAAAAGGAACAACTAAAAAAAAAAAACCAAATGTCCATATCAGTCATCCATCGTGCTCTCTATAATTTCATCTAGCGTCTCCTCAATTCCTCCTTACCGAGACCGCATATGTATCATAGTTCGCCTCTATCTCCTTCCACAACCTCACGGCATTCAATGCCGCTTTCTTCCCCCCACCAAACAATAATCCGCCGCCACCCTCCTTGGGTTTGAACACGATCCTCCCATATACGTCGGCGAGATATCCGAGCTGCGCTTCAACCTCGCCCCAGAAGTGTGCAAACTCTGCTACCACGTCACGAATTCGCGAGATCCCCTCCATGAGCGGTTTCACCTGCTCGACGGCCCCCTCGACCGAGAAGATCTCCGCGGTAGTCTTGTCTGCCTCACGCTTAGCCTGCTGTGCCTTGCTGCCTGCTGTAGAAGTCACGCCCGTCGCGGCGCCCGTACCAATGACCATAACTGAAGTGGCGATGAGGTAGCTACCCGGAACCGCTGAGGCGCCTAGAGTAAAGGGTGTGAGAGCGAGGGCACCGCTGCCAAAAAAGCCGAGTGCGACGCCGCCCGCGGTAGCGACGTTCCGGTGCATGCGTTGCTTGCGTTCTGAATCGGCACGCTTCTGCTCGAGGAGAGGCAGCTCAACCTCGAGAATTTCGTTTGCACGCTTCTGCATCGCGTTGGAGAGGGTGAGAAGCTCGTCCGAAATCCCGCAGAAGCCGGCGTGAAAGCCCTCAGCGCTCGAGCGGAGCGAAGAAGCGTCCTGCTTGAGGCGCTTGAGTGTGTCGAGGCAGTTGCGGCGGTTGAGTAAATTGGAGGCGGCAAGCTCCTGCAGTGTGCGCTGAACCTCGCGGGCATAGATCTTGCCTCTGTCAGCGTGGGTGGCGGTCTCGGCGCGAAGCGAACGAAATTGGGCACCCTGCGCAAGGAGGAGCTCATGCAGGCGCATGACCTCGGAGTCCTTGGGCTGGAGCTGACTAAACTGATTGAACTGGTCCTGACAGGCGATGGCCTGTTGAGTGACCTCAGTGAGAAAGGTGTTGGAAGGAGTTTGTATCTCCATGTTGTCGGCGGCGAGGTCGTCGGTGGAGGAGGAGGATTTGATGGAGTCAGAGTTGGGGTCCTTTTTCAGAGGCCAACGGAGGCCGAGGAAGCTTTTCTTTGTGGAAAGAAGGGGCGGAATGGTGGCGAGTGGATGTAAGGATGAAGTAGGGATAGTAGAAATGTCCGTTACCAAGAAGTTGATTGACGCTGCCACTCAAAAGCGGAGGTTTGGATTGATTGGCAGATCGGGCAAAAAGCATTCCCCACTACCCTCCCGATGTAATTCGCCGATGCACCCGGTTGGCCAATTTTCGTTCCAAATTCGTTTATTGCTAATGTATTGTGGCTTTCCAAGCGGTTGCAATGTTAGTATCGGAAGAGGATGTTCTATTAAGGATATAATATACCCATCAATGGTAGCTCGGCGAATTTGTGAAGTAATTATTGTATATAAAATGGACTGAACACTGAACACTAAGGCAAGCACAGGCCACAGGAACCGATCACAAGCCACTTTGTCAACTCTCGAAATCCCCATGGAAATCCAGCTCTCCCGCCCCACTACCCTTGCCATTGCAGAGAATATCCGCAAGAGTGACATCACCGCCTTCTACAATGAATTTCGTCGCAGTCTCCTTCCTGCCTTGCGCGACAAGCTTAAGGACTGCAGAGGCCATCTCGACGAATGTGCCCAGACTGTCATCTCCGATGAATCCGTCCGCCCTTTTCTCAAGCGTATCGATACCGCTAGCCGCGAGTTCCGTGCTGCAACGAAAAAACTCGCTGATCACGCCTTACGCGCTCGCATCTTCGCTCAGGAGATCCAGCACGAGCTCGAGCGCCTTAGTAGCAATCATGACGATGACGATGACGACGGCGATGACGATGGCACCACGACCGCGCTCAACTCTATAACTTTTCCTAACGGCACTCTCACCCTCTCACGTTCCGATACCGACCTTTCCACCTCCAGTACGTTGACTCACTCCGATACTGACCTCTCCACCCCTTCCACCTCCGCCTCGACCTCCACCATCACCCTCATTCGTCGCCCCGCCCTTTCTTCTAAACCCGCTGACCCTACTATTAATGTTCGACACTATCTCCACGAGCTCGCACGCACTGCCTCACGATATTACCTCGAATCTTCGCACCTTCCCGCCGCATATACTAGTTTGGAGCATTCCCTCCTTACCACACGCACGGCTCTCAAGCAGCGGCACTCGGAGCTCCATGCCTCGCTCCCCTCCATCCAGCGACATATTCCGGCGCTCGAGCGTCGCGAGACTGTGCACACCCTATTGGATTACTTTGGGCAGGGTGTGCAATCCGCGATCAACGCCAGCAACGCGATTGGGCAGGCGCGCGAGCTAGCACATGCGCGCGGCGGGGTGACCGCCGAAGATGAACTTACGTACACGCGGCTTAACGCTACGCTATCGGATGCCGCGCAGGTACTATCGGCGTCGGCTCCCTCGACCCCCTCGACCCCGGCGTTACAGGTAAAGCACGCGGCGCATCGGGCGAAGGTCGATGTGACAAATTTAGCTTTATTGGTCGCGATGCTCGATACCGTGGCGGCGGACATGAGGACCGTGGCGGGGCATGTCGGGATTTTTGCGCGGTTTTGGGAAGAGGCGGAGCAGGGGATGAAGAGGTGCATTGAGCTCAGCGAGCTGGTTGTTACGGAAGAGGATTGGTTCTTAATGCTTGGCGGGATGGTCGACCAATGGGGGGATTTAGAGGGTGAGTTGGGCCAGTTTGCGAGGGCAGTGAGAATATAATAGTTGGATTCATGTCGAAGGGGAAACGTGGTGTGTGGGAGTCGCAGGTCAGGATTTATTGGTGCTGTGAATGTGATTTAGTTCTCAAGCCGTACATCTCGCGCCATTATTACCATTCCATTATTATTGTATTTTGTCTCGCATACTGTTCACTTTTATGTTTTTTTCTTCCTGCTTCTCCTCCCCCTCCATAGATGGGTAGGGCCTAAAAATTAGGACGGCAGGACGGACGTCAATATATGAGAGGTGACGTTGTCAATATATGAACCACTTTATGTTTTTCAAACCACACCCAGCAACTTGCCCGCATATACTAGCCTTTTACGATAGGGCTAAAGAAATCTATTGGCCGTGGTGTATGAACGAGAAATTCGCCTAACGAGTGATTTAAGCTAGGCTACTTTAGCGATAAACGATGAAAATAAAGCCCATTTGGGATTTCCCTCGTTTCAAAACGAAAGCCCGATGGATCAAGTACACTTAACAAAGTTAACAACAAAAAGCGCTCATATCGCGTCAGTTCTAAAATGGTTCAGTCAGCGATTACACAAATCAAAGGATCGGATTACTCAACGATATGTCCAGCAGTGATGCAATGGGGAGATTGGGAGGAGGGGAAGTACACAAAGTGGGTGCAGATCGCACTTTGCCACTCACTTATCAACAACTTGTGAAATCGGTTCATGGTTGATACCGTTATCACTTGCGCGATGGCCTTTTCTTCTTTCTTTCTTTCTTTCTTTCTTTCTTTCTTTCTTTCTTTCTTTCTTTCTTTCTTTCTCTTTTCCTTCGCAGATGTTGCGGCCGAGAGATATTTCATCTAGTGCACAACCATAAGCACGTGCGCGTACCCGTACCCTGCTAGCCCGAATTATCTATTCGGTGCCAATTCATCTCGGAGCGTCGGAGCGTCGAACGTAGGGACGTAGGGTACCTGTTGGCGTTGTTCCAAAATAAGACATTTTGCGCGAGCAAAATAAGCAACCGTAATGTCAGTGGAGGCATCCTCACCCGAACGCCATACATTGTGTAAATCACATCACGTACCTGTACGGGGTTTGATATTCTTGCCTGCAAAATTTTTTTAGTCATCATGATACTGATCCCATTCTGTTGGGCTTTGGTGACGAAACTACCTCTAAACGACGCTTTCGCCGAGAATAGTAGTGTGTTATTATTAATGTTTCTTACAGAGATAAGAATCTTATATCACACAAGTTTTGTTTACTGGATAATGATAGTGCTCCGAATGAATCCACTTTGAATCAGGCTAAAACAATTCACAGAAAATAAAAATAAAAATAAAAATAAAATAATAATGAATAAAATTTTAAAACAGGCTTGTTTTTAGATTTTTTTATTCGATTCTTATTTTATTTTCTATGAATTGTTTTAGCCTGATTCCCATACATCGTGGTATAATTGTGTTTGTCAGATGGATTTATTAAAGGGTTGTGACACTCAGGATATGATATTTTCCGAAATCCCCATGAATCAATCGATCGGCCCTATGACTAAAGGACTTAACGGGAAGCGACCTTTCTTCATACGCTCAAAGTTTCTTACAATATGACAGATGATTCGTTGAGAGTGTACTATGTCTGTCTTTCAAAGTATGCCTGTATAAAGATAACGATAATTGAAAACACAAAGATTATTATCATCTACGTTTTACTCTATTGTACGCAACGTGACCCCGGGATGTGCCTATGTTGACAGGGAATGTACCTAAGGCACGAACGAATACATGCTTGGAATCAGGGAGGGTTCGTATCGATAAGCTAAGTAATTAAGACGAACTTAAGACGAACTTCTTTTCCAAATTGAAACATACTACTTTCGCCAACGAGCTCTGGGCGCTAAAGGGGCACCAAATATGAGACAAGTGAAATGGTCGTACGATATGGCAGAGTTTACGCTTGATAAGTTTGTAATTAAGAGCTCGTTGAAACAGATACTTGTTTGTGTGCACAATCTTATGCCGGAGATTCTCTAGCGTAATTACTTGGTTGTAAGATCTGTTTTGCAATCACAATCTTTTTCATTCAATTGGACTTCAAGTGTGCATGAGACATGAGCGACGCGAGGACAATTATTGAGTAATGCTATTTTACTACCACACTCTACTTTGTTCCATCCGCTTTTGTAGTAGAGCAATCGCGCCAGCAGGAGTAGTACAAAATGCTGTACGTGAAATAATTGGTCCGGAGGGTATGTGTCAGTTACTTGGAACAAAGGTACTGAAACCCCTTTGTGACTTTAAGGATCAGTTGGAAAAGCAGGACTCTTGACAGTATAAATGGATCAGTGTTCGTCCGACTAACCTCTACTGCATTTTTCTTTGATCCGCCCTGCTCCCTCAATCATGAAAATCACTTTCTGCATTGCCATGTTGGTAATGGCTATTGCTATCGTCGACGCCCGTCCAACCCACAAGTCCAAGTCGCAAACCGTCAAACCACATACCAAGGCCGGCCACACCATCAAGGTCCAAAACAATCCGCACTTCTGCCCCAATGCTACCCGCCAGGTTGCCCGTACATGGAGGAAGTACGCAAAACATACTCATAGTAGTATAATTGGCAGAATTGATGTCGGCACCCTTCCTTTCACTGATGTATGTAAAATGTCGTAAATTATCAACGACCGCTTGCAATTTTCAAAAATCTAAAATTATTAAACTCTTCAACAGGATGGAAACGATCTTGAGTACTATGCCCCCGTGACCGTAGGTACTCCTGGGCAAACCTTCAAGCTCGACTTCGACACTGGCTCGTCCGATCTGTGGTTCCCTTATACAGGATGCAACAGCTGCTCCGGTAAGAATATCTACGATCCCACGAAGAGTAGCACCTACAAGGCTGACGGCCGCTCATGGAGCATCACATATGGCGACATGTCTACCTCCAGTGGTACCCTGGGTACAGATACCGTGACGCTTGCCGGCCTCTCGATCACCGGCCAGACCATTGACATGGCCAGCTCCATCTCCTCTCAGTTCCAGAACTCGGTCACTGATGGCCTCTTGGGTTTGGCCTTTGACCCCATCACTTCGGTCCGAGGTATCAAGACCCCAGTGGACAACCTCATTAGCCAGAAACTCATCAGCAACCCCGAATTCGGTGTCTTTCTGGGCAAGCAGTCGATGGGTGGCGGTGGGGAATTCGTCTTTGGTGGTTACGACAAGACCAAATTCAATGGCACCCTGACCACCGTCCCAGTCGACAACTCGCAAGGATTTTGGGGAATTACCATTGACAACCTCGCCACGACTCGCACTAATGTCAGCAGCAGCTTCCACGGCATCATTGACACTGGGACCACGCTCCTCCTCCTTACTAATAGTGTTGCCTCCAACCTGGCCGAGAAACTGGGCGCGACCGACAATGGCGATGGCACCTACACTATCTCGTGTGACGCCTCCACCCTCAGCGATCTCAATTTCTCCATTGGTGGCGGTAGTTTCAAGGTTCCGGCCGCCGATCTCATCTTTCAAGCAAGTGGCGGATCTTGTATAGCTGGATTTGGCTACAGCAACTTGAATTTCGCCATTCTCGGTGATGTCTTTATCAAGAATAACTATGTTGTCTTCCAGCAGGCGGTACCTCAGGTCAAGATCGCTCCGTTGAGTCTATAAATGTATGATCCGGTAATCTTACAATATAAATGTCCTGAGATGCCCTCAATGTAATCTTCGTTCACAAAAACAAAAAAAAAAAAAAAAAAAA
>RBNK01000520.1:0-24641 GCA_003990785.1 Endogone sp. FLAS-F59071 | reverse complement strand
CGATTCCTTCAGGTACCATCATGTAGATCTCTTCATCAAGATCGCTGTTCAGGAACGCAGTTTTTATGTCCATTTGGTGAATTTCTAAGTTTAGGGTTGCTCTGATCGATAAAAGTGCCCTGATTGACGTGAATTTCGCCACAGGAGCAAATGTTTCATCATAATCAATTCCTTGCTGTTGTGAATATCCCTTGGCCACTAATCTCGCCTTGTACCTGGTAACCGATCCATCAGTGTTGAGTTTCTTTTTAAATACCTATCTGCATCCAATCGGCTTGCGTCCCACAGGCACCTCAGGTACAATCGTCTATGTGTTATTATTCTTAAGTGATTTAAGCTCTTGATTGATCGCTTCCTCCCAAAGCTTTGCGTCAGACAGAGAAATTGCCTTCTTGTAGGTCATTGGGTCATCGGTCGATTCAATTAAATTAGCTTCTGATATCCGATCTTGCCAAATTTGTAGAGCTTCAGTGTCGATCAATTGTTCGATTGGCTCCCAGGTGTTGTCGTTATCATCATAGCCTAGCCATTTAACCAGATATTGCCTTTTTTCATCAATCTTGCATTCTCCAATGATCACTTCAATGATGTATTCTTAATCTTCTGGATTGACGATTGTTGGGGATTTTAATATAATAGATTCATCAAATGTGATGTCGTGGCTGATCTCTATCCTCCTATTGGTTGGATCCCAGAGCCTGTACGCCTTCTTTTTGTCATGATAGCTAATCATTTTAAGCTTTTTGGATCGAGGTGCTAGTTTCGACCTTTTTCCCTTACAAATATGCATATACGCGTCAGCCTATATGATGCGCAAGTTACTGATATCAGGCTTGTGACCATGCCATAATTCAAATGGTGAAGCACTCTCCTTATTGGCTCGCATTGGCAATCGGTTGTGTAAATATGTAGCACTTGCAGCAAGTTCCGCCCAGAGTTCGTCAGGTATGCTGGCAGTAATTTTAACTGCCCGGATTGACTCCATCAATGTCCGGTTATATCATTCTGCTATACCGTTTTGTTGTGGCGTATCCGGTGTCATCATTTCATGATGAATTCTGTTTTTGATTAAAAATTCGCACATCTCGGTATTACATACTCTCCTCCTCCATCTGATCGGAGAATCTTGAGTTTTCAGCCCGATTGTGTCTCGGCAAATGCCTTGAATGTCCAGAATCGATCAAATGTATCACTTTTGTTATCAATAAAATATGTTGTGACATAGCGAGTGGCATTATCGATGAAAGTTAATATATATTTTGCTCCATTGACTGATGGCGTGAGCATCGGCCCATACAGATCTGTATGCACCCTTTCGATAGGCTCCATCGATCGATTTTTCGCGTATCCGAATGGCTTGCGGTACGACTTTGCGTGTTTACACCCGACGCATATTTCGATTTGTCTGGTCGACAGCCGCACATTTCCGAGCCCTGTGACAAATTTGTTGATTGATTGCAGAGTGTTTCGGCCTGGATGGCCTAGTCAGTGATGCTATAATATATAGTCATCGATCTTGGAATCGGCAATGTTTGCAATCTTGGAATCGGTGATGTTGAAATTGGCGATGTTTGCTCCTAGCTCTAGCTCTGATGATGTCAATAAATGAAATAGGTTACCATTGGCTTGTCCAATTTTGACTTCTTCGTGATCCACACTGATTTTAATTACTGATCTGTCGCTCTTGAAGGTTATGTCATTTCCGTCACGTATCAATGCCCGCACAGATATTAAATTTCTGGTGATCTCCGGTACATATAAGATGTCCCGTAATTTCAGCTCGTCGTCGAGCTCAATTGTCCCAACGTGCGTCACGCATAATTTCTCATTCTCTGCACACGTGACCAAGCCATCGTGCTCAGCCACCATCTCGAAAAGCTCCAATTAGTTGAACATATGTTGCGTGGTACCCGAATCAATGATAGCACCAATCACCAGATTTGCTTCAGCTCTCAGTTTAGCTTTTTCTTTTTCTGTTTTTACCCAATCGTTGAATTTGTTGCATTGAAATATTCCGTCTTCTCCCTCATAGACGTAACATTTCCGAGGGTATCCCCGAAAATTCCCACCTCGATTGGCTCTACAATCACTGCCTCGGTCGCCTCTGTCATTATGGTCTCCTCGATTGTTTCCGTTATCATTGTTATAGCCTCGGCTTCATCCGGCGCTTCTGCCTCGATTGTCGCGACCGCCGCCTTGGTAGCCGCCTCGGTCGCCGCCTTGGTATCTGCCTCGGTTGCCGCCTCGGTAGCCGCCTCGGTCTGTCACGTGGGCTTCGTCGCGCCTTTGTTTATTATCCAAGTCGAACCTGATGCATGCGAGTTGTAAAGCCTCCAGCATTGTTGGCATATTCTCCCGCGCAAGTATTAATTCCCGATATCTGGGGCTTAGACCCCAGAGATATTGCAGTATAGCTTCTATGTCAGTCATATCTTCGATTTGCGCCATAATCCGGTTGAATGCGTCATTATAATCTTCGATCAATCCTTTTTGCTTCATCATCGCAAGCTTATCGCGCATTTGTAACAATTGTTCCATTGGTGCGTATTTTTGTGTCATAGCCTCTTTAAGCTCATCCCATGAATCAAATTCTCCCAATGTGTTCACGTGCCTCCATAACCACATTCTAGCATTGCCTGTAATTTTGCTGATCACTGCGTTGACTTCCTCCTTTTGTACTGATAGATTGGTGCTGGTGATAAATTGCTCTATGGCATCAAAGTAATCGAACAATCTGAGTGTACCACCCGATCCATTGAATTTGTTGATCAATCTCAGGTACTCCTTCGCTAGATCGTTAAGCTTTGTTAATGTTGTTGGTGATGGTAATGGTCGTGGCGTGTTGCCTTCTGTAGCTACGTTCTGATTGGTTGGTGCATTAGGTGATGTGATTGTTTTGTCGATTTTTGCCATCAATTCGCCCATTAGGGTTGCAAGCGTGTTTAATTTATCTTCCTGATTTCTGATCATTGTAGCCATCTGTTCCTGTCGATCGAGGCTAAATGCAATATTGCTCTGATAGTTTCTATCCAATCCTTTGTCATCATCAAGAGTTTGATATCTGTCTGTTTTTGATTTAAACCGCAATCTTGTCGATCTTGTTGCTGATGATGATGATGCATATAGATTGTCCATTTCGTCGTGTCGCGTCGTTAAATACTATGTCGTTACATATTTATCACGTTGCTTTATCGCGGTGTCGTTTGTCGCGTTGTTTATCGCATTGTTTGATGCATTGTTTACAATTTAAATAAACACTTACAGTAATCGCAGTTGTAATTGCATAGATGGTTGTGTAGATCTCAGGTTGTCGAGCTGCAATTCGAGCGGCTCGGGGCTCATAACCTGTTGAAATTTGATCTTCGAATGTGTGTTTGGAGTAAAGAGCACACTGGCTAATGAAGCCAATATGCATATATTTATTAATGCTAATTTATGATTGGTTGATACAAAACAAAGATCGTCTAAGCCATAATTGAGTGACATAGCATCGATCATTGATATATCGATCATTGATAGGAGAGAGATATAATAAGCTAATAATTACAACATCTTTAAGATTGGTCACTTCTACTATCTTGCTAGTCCAGATAGATATGATTATTAGCTGTGCAACTCAGTCTCTTCCATAAAGTTTAGCTATATTGAATTGATGTCAGTTGATAACTATGATCTTGATTTCACCTGTATAATCTTCATCAATGACTTCTGCATCAATTATAATTCTGGTAACTGCAAGGGAGCTTCTTAGTTTGATCTACTCATAGTGTTCTTGAGATATTCTTGCAGCAATTTCTGTTCTGAGTATGCATGATTTTCTAGAATACAATTCAATATCCTTAATGGTAGAGAGATCAAATCTGGCAGCTTGTTTGCTTTTTTATTCTAATAGCTTGACCTTCTGGTTGATCTATAAAATTTATATAATAAGAATTCCTTCTATTTATCTTCATTATCACTTTCTATTATCTATGGGCAGACTCCTCTTTCTAAATTAATAGGTATTTCATAGTGATGTTCTTTCTAAGTGATTCACATCTTACATGTATTGAGATCGATTACTGCTCGCACCTTTTTCAGCTAGTTATTTCTGATGACAAGGTTATAGGATCTATTGCTAATACTGAGATGATAAGTTTGCTAAAGCAGATAGGTAGTTTGTGTACTTTGCTAAGTGGTGTTGTGACATGTTTATCTGCTACTACAATTGTTATAATTATAGCTTCTTCAATCTGCCATCTGAGTTGGTCAAGCATCACTTTACTAATGATACACCTATGTCAATAATGCATAATATTATAATTTCTTCAATCTGACATTGTGAGTATACTAAGGAGTTCTGTAGTTCATTGTTCTCTGATTACTGTACTGCATTGATCTCTACTACTTCATACCCAGATTGTACATTGCTTATCTCTTTTCAGATTTGCTGTCAAAATGTCAGGAATTCAGTAAGTTGTCCTATTTTGACTAGAATTGTTATATCCTTCTTTTCTTTTTATATATTTAGACTATATTTCTTGAATTTCTATAGCTTGTACTCCTTGTTTCCTTCACTTTTAGGTATCTCAAACATCAGCGTATCTTCTTAAATAATATAGTTAACTTTTTCTTCAAATAGCTTGTTCTGTTCATTACTATCAAATTTATGTTCTTATGCTTATTGTGCTATCTATAGGGTTTTTGTTATATAGAGAGATCCTACTTTCTTAAGACATTTGAGTTTTTGTTTTTCTTGTATAGCTTGGAATACCTCTATCTGACTATATTTATCTTTGCTATCAAAGTCTTCTTCTTTAAAGGTAATAACATTTATCTAAGTTTATCCTTGAGTTTCTGGTTAGGCAATCCTGCTTGTTTCTATCATGTATCTTAAAGTATAATGTCTTTTTTCTCTACATCTCCTGTATATCCTTATATTCAGCTGAGGGCAGTCTTTGGATATGTGTCTGTCTTAGTTATACCTGAAGCACCTTAGATTTCTGATTAGATATATATTCAATCTAGTTGTAGGGGTTAGGTTTGCTATAAATTATTAGACTAGTTACTATGCATCAATTTGACTTTTAAGATCCAATATATATATAGTCATCTTACTCATTTGTTTAATAAGATTATCTATGGCTGGGTTTTTTCATGAGGTTGCTCTCCAGTTAACTGTTGCTGGTGCAATAGTAAGTATAACTGCTAGTACTGTACAGTGTTCTTGAAGGTTGTTCAGCAATATCTGCTGTATTATATCTTGATCTGGATTTCTTACAGCCCAGTATCTCTATATATAATCCATTTTCTGTATATAGTTTAGTCTAACTGGGCTGAGTATACTTGAAGGGTAATTTCTTAATAAAGTCTATTTATGAAAGACTGCTCGATAATGAGGTCCCAGTTAGCTATTGGGTACCTTGCAAGGTCTACTGCATGCTGGATTTTTGTATAAAAGGTGAGTAAGCTTTTATTCATCCCTTGATATATTAATACTAGCTGATCCTTCATACTTTGCTATATATCAGCTGTATGATAGATAGCTCTTAACTATGTAATAGTATTAGTGAAGGTTACTATAGTGTCAGCTTCTGCATTCACTCCTCTTACTCCTACATTGAATTCTCTATTTGCTGCTGTAGTAAGTCTTACAGCATTATATACAATCTTGATAGGTCTCCTTAAAACTGCTTCTAGAACATTCACTTTTGCAACATTGTTGAACTGTCAGATTACATTATAAATCTGCAAGTCTTTAATGAACTTGATTACTGATTCAGCTAGTATATAACTAGTAAAGATTGGTGGTCTTTCTATTATTTTGTATATATTGATTTCTATTTTATTATCTGATTCATTGTCAGATATTTTATAGAGTAATGCTTGTAGGTTATCACCAAAATCGATAGCTGATTTGTTATCTGATAATAACCTGTTATATACTGTAAGGGAGGTGATGAATTCTCTTGTTTTACTATAGTCACTATTAGAAGGGTTGGATATAATGAATTTTTCTTCCTTGGAGCTAGAGCTGTTTGATGATTTTCTTTATAAGGAGATCCTGCCTTTTTAGGACATCTGGGTTTTCCTTTCTCTTGTATAGCTGGAAATGCTTCTACTTGGCTATACTCATCTTTGCTATCAAAATCTTCTTCTTCAAAGGTAACAATGTTTATCTGGGTCCATTCTTGGGTTCTTAGTTGGGCAATTCTACTTGTTTCCATTATGCATCTTGAAGCGTAGTGTCCTTTTTCTCTACATCTTCTATATACTCTTGTGTCTGGCTGAGTGCAGTCTCTTAATATATACCCATCTTGGTTACACCTGAAGCATCTTGAATTTCTGATCGGATATACATTTGATCCTGTTGTGGGGGTTGAGTTTGCTATAAATCATTAGACTGGTTGCTGTGCATCAATTTGCTATTTAAGGTCTGATATATGTGCAGTCATCTTGCTCATCTGTTCAATGAGATCATCTATGGCTAGGTCCTTTTATGAAGCTGCCCCCCAATTGACTGTTGCTAGTGCAATAGTAGGTACAACCGCTAGTACTATATAGGTTTCTTGAAGGTTGCTTGGTAAAATCTGTTATATTATATCTTGATCTGGGTTTTATGCAGCTCAATATCTTTGAGCATAATCCACTTTTTGCACATGATTAAGTCTAACCAGACTGGAGCATACTTGAAGAGCAATTTCTCAGTAAAGCTTATTCATAAAGGACTGCTCTATAATAAGGTCTTGGTTGGCTGCTAGGTATCCCACAAGGTCTACTATATGTCATATTTTTGTGTGAAAGGTGAGAGGACTTTTGTTTATTCCTTAGTACATTGATGCTAGTTGATTCTTCATACTTTGCTGTATGTTGGCAGTATAGTAGGTTTTCCTTAACTATGTGATGATATTGGTAAAGGTTACTGCGGCATTTGCTTCTGCATTTGCTCCTTCTACCCCTATGTTAAATCCTCTATTTACTGCTATGGCAAGTGTTGTAGTATTATATATGATCTTGGTTGGTCTTTGTAAAACTGCTTCTAGGATATTTACTTTTGCAATGTTGTTGAACTGTCAGATTACATTATAAATCTGCAAATCTTTGATAAACTTGATTATTGATTTGGCTAGTATATAACCAGTGAAAATTGATGATCTTTCTGTTATTTCGTATATGTTGTTTTCTGGTTTGTTATCTGTTTCATCATTAGATGATTTGTAAAATAATGCTTGTAAGTCATCACCAAAATTGATAGCTGATTCATTGTCTGATGATAACCCATCATATACTGTAAGAGAGGTGATGGATTCTCTTATCTCGCTATAATCGCCATCCAAAGGGTCAGGTGTAATAAATTCTTCTTCCTCAAAGCTGAAACTATTTGGTGATCTTCTTCATATAAAAAGCAGGGGTGTCTTTTAGTGGTCCATTTTGAATGATGCTGTCTTCTACTATGGGTATGCTGTTATTACTTAAAGGGGTAGTTTAGTTCTGCTTGAATGAGAATGTGAGAGTTGGTCTTTCAATAACTCTCCTGCTAGTTGGCACCAAGATGTGACAAATGTACTAATAATTAGTCATTCTATGTGTATATTAGTTGAGAATGCTCAGAGTGTCAGATGTGATATCTCTCTTTATATATCCTTACTATAGCTTTATACTGTACTCTTTAGGCTTTACTACAACTGATATTGAGATATTCTAAGACTCTGTGCAAACTGATTTATTTAGATAGAAATAGAGAGGGTATTTATACAAATTTGAGAGACTAAAGAACAACTAATAGAGACTTCACTATGAAAATACAATCCAATCGTTGCAAAGAATATATAGTGACTCTTTTGCTGAAATAAAAGGTGTCATACCAAAATAAAAGGTGTCGTGCTGAAATAAAAGGTGTCATACTGAAATAAAAGACATTATGCTGAAATAAAAGGAAGGGGACAAAGTGTTACAGTAACTTTCTAATTCAAGTATAGTACAAATTTATGAAAATTAGTCAATCTGGGGGTCAGCCATCACAATAGTATTATTACTATTATTATTATAAGAGTTTGATATTGAGAGAATAATATTTTATACTAGAGTATATTAAAAGATATTTTGGTAAAATATTATAGTAAAAATCTACTTTTGAATATTTTTAAATATTGGATAAATTTGGATATTTGGTGTTTATAATGGACTTATAGTTAGTTATAGATATTATTGAAATTAGACTAAAGATTTACAGTGTAAATAGAGGAAGTATTATATTATATTATTTTATATTATATCATTTATAAATAGTTGAGTGCTGTTATCTGTATAAGCCGTCGATTATTTTCATTCGTTATCCTAGTAAAGGTTAGGTTACTAAGGTAATCCAAATATTCATTATAGAGTTTAGTGTCCATTGGGTAGGTATATTCTTTTTAGTTCAGGGTGTCAATCTTGGATAAATTGGGGTAGGCGTGAGAGGGTATCCATATTCTGATGATTCCATCCTTTTCTGTATTGCGTTGTGAAGTTATATAGCTAGCTATCATGCATACATTCCTATCAGATTTGGTTTGTTCTAAAGCCACATGAGGGCTGAGTGATCTGTTATCAGGGTGAACTGTTTTCCAATCAGGAAGTGGTGGAAGTGTTATATAGCCCAAACAACTACTATATATTCTAGCTAGGTAGCTCTATAGGAAGGTTCCACTCCATGGGTAGCTTGTTCTATATAAGTAATCACATGCTCTCCATCTTTATCATCTTGCACCAAAATTGCTCCAAGTCCAAATGATGATGCATCTATATACAGCTTAAACACTTTTGTAAGATCTGGTCTTGCTATTACTAGTGCATGGGTAAGTGCTTCCTTGATCAGGTTGAAGGTAGTTTGTGTAGCTGATGTCCATTCTCATACTCTTCCCTTTCTTTGCAACATGTGCAGAGGTACAGCAATTTCGGAGTACCTAGGAATAAACCTTTTATAGAACTGGACCAGTCTTAAGAATCCTTGTAAGATCATCTTATCTTGCAAAGTTGAGAAGGCTTTAATGATTTCGGTCTTCTTTGGGTCTAGGCAGATTTCTCCTCTATCAATTATGAATCCAAGATATTCAATTTTCTTCTATCTGAAGTAGCATTTTGTTGGCTTGATCCTTAGCCTATGTTTTCTGAGTTGTTCAAATACTTCCTTCAGGATCACCATGTGTTCTGCAAAGTTCTCAGTATAAATATTGATATCATTGATATATACAATTACTCCATGTCCGATCAGGTCGAAGAAGATCTCATTCATTGTAGCCTGGAAGGTGGCAGGTGTATTGCAAAGTCCAAAGGACATTCTTGTGAATTCATACTATCTGAATAGTGTTACAAATGCTGATTTCTCCTGTGCTTTAGGCATCATTCCAATTTGATTGTATCCTGCCCATAGATCTAGAGTTGAGTAGATTTGCACCTTTTTCAACATGTTTTGTAAGTCTTCTGAGTGCAGGATTGGATATACATGCTTTTTAGTAACTGAGTTCAATTTGTGGTAATCAATAACTATTCTCTGTCCATCCTTCTTCAGTACTATACTGATAGGTGATGCCCAAGGGCTTTTTGACCATGTAATCACTCCTGATTCCAATAGCTCTTGAACATACTTTCATACAAAGTCATGATAGTTAGCTGGCAATCTGTAGGGTGCTTGTTTGATAGGTTTGGCATCTCCTATGTCAATGTAGTGAGTGAAGAAGGCTTGGTCCAGTAGGTTCTTGAAACTGATCGTGATGATATCCTCATATTCCTTCAGTAGGTCTTGTAACTGTTTCTTCTGATTTGGTAACAGATTTTCATTGAGGGAGTAGATGTGCTTCTTGGCATTTTCCTAGTTATCCAGTCTTTCCATTATCATATTTGCTTGTCCAGTCAATCCAAATTCTTTCCTTCTACATCATGTTTCTTTTAAGTTTTCTACTTCTTTCAAAGGTTGCTGTTCATATTTGATGATTACTATTTGAATGATTTGATCTCCTTGGTATACTTTGAATTAGCTGTGGTTGTGGTTAACTAGTCTAACCTTAATCTCTCCTCTGTAGTCTTTGTCTATTAATCTGGGGAAGGCTCCTATACCAGAGTTGCAATAAAGTCTACTTCTTACCCATATCTATATGTATTATCCTGGTAGTAGAGTGATAGCAATTCCAGTTTTTACAAAGACTGATAATTTTGATTCTAGAGTATAGTTTTCATCTGCATATAGATCATAACCTGTAGCTCCTTCAGTTTTTCTCTTTGGTATAATTGCACTTTCTGTCAGTTTCTTAACTCAAGTTGCTATATCTTTTTCTTTAACCATGAATACTTGGGATCTTCGGTTCCTTCCACTGTTCATGAGTTGTGTCTTGAGGTAGGTTCTGCTATAAGTCCTTCCACTGCCAATAGCGTATGCTGATATGTTTGTTGGGGTGAATTATTTCCTCTAGTATGATGATTTCTTCTTTTGAGTCTGAATTGCTTTCTTCAATTAGGATAGATCTATCATCTTCATCATTTTCCTGGAATAAGGCTCTGACTTCAATAGGTGTCTGAGTAGTGTAAACTTTATTACTCCATTCTTTAGGTACTTCCTCATCTTCATTTTCTTTAGGTACTATCTGTTCCTGTTCTTAGTCATAGTGTTCTTTCCAAGTTCTATAGTAGCTGATGTCATATGGTTCGTCTGAATATCTGACTCAGTTTTTGCATTCCCAAAGATCATAGGGGTTAACTTTATCTCAGTAGCATCCTTATAGGTAGATGTTGTGATTTCCCTAAAGATGTCCCTTGCTGATATATCTAATATTTGTCCAAAAACAGTCTCATACTTCTCCAGTATTGTCTGCAAATGGGTGAGGGTTCCTTCCATTATATGGTCCATGATTCATTAAGGGTGGAGTTCTTCAGTAGGTTTATGACAGTCTTGGTTTCTTGATACTTTTCTCAATTGGCAGATATATTTCTAAAGTATCCTGGTAAGGTATCAACTTTGTATCACTGCAAGTGTACATTATCTCAGCACAATAGATACATTGCTCACAGAATAGGCATCTAGTATTCTTCATGTTATATTCAATTAACTGGTTCTTTTTTGGAGGTGTTAGGTGGTGATATTTACTATAGATCACTATGTTAGCTTTTTCTTCTTCTATCATGTTGAGGTGCATCAGTCTGGGGGTTATTTCTTCATCTGTATCGCTTTCATCTTCTGGTCTCTGAGTGAGTTTTGGTACTACTCTTTTCTAAATATCCAGAGGTATGCTGAACTTCCTTCTATAGTTGACAAAGATTAATCTTTGTGCATCCAGGTCAATTTTGGCTTTAGCTTTCTTCAACCAGCTGTTGTCTAAGATGGCATTGTAGGATTGTACATCAGTGATGACCATTCTAATAGGCATGATTTCTGTTCCAAACTGGACTAGTACTTCTCGGAGTACTTCTAAAGGTATGCTGCTTTTTCTACTTGTAATGACCAGGGTGAAGGTAGTAGGTTCATCAATATCCCATCCTAGACAGTCTAGGAAATGCTTGGCAATAATGCTGACTCCTGCTCCAGTGTTGATAATAACCAAGCATGCTAATTCTCCAATGTTGCATTGTGTATAGGTGGATAAGGTATAGATTCACTCCTTTTGTTCTTCAGTGGTGTTGACTTCCTCGAATTGGATAGTTGGTTTGGTTTTGGTAATCTGTGTCTTTACCTTTTGCTTTGTTGATGGTGCAATCTGGAAGAGTTGTTTAAAGGTAATGTTGGCCTTTTGACTGGTAATGTCTTACTATGGGTTGTATTCAAATTCTCTAACCCTCCTAAGCTTCTTTTCCTTGTTTTCTTCCTGATCCATCATTTCTTCATCTCCAGCAGTTGAGGTGACCATCTTACCAGGTTATATTATCTGTTTGAAAGCTTTGTCCTATTGATCTTCATTCAGTTATTGTCTTTGTGTTAGCTTCTTAGGTTTCTCGATAACAACTTCAGGATCTTGAGTTGGTTTCTTCCTTAGGTAGGGAGTCTTCCTAGTAGTAGTGCAGCTGACTGCTTTGACAGGGTAGGCTTCCAGGTATTCTTTGCTAAATTCTTCATCTTCTTCTTCAATTTCTTGCACTATGTTAGCATGGTCAGCCTTCTTTTTCTCCTTTCTCTCCTGTCCTTCCTTCCAACTTCTAGTTCAGCAGTCCTTGGTAAAGTGATCATGTCTTCTATAGAGAAAACAATTCATCTCAGTCTTATTACATTCTTTGGTAATAAAGGTTCCTCTCAGTTGCTTATTCTAGCAAATCACCTTGGCTTGAAGATTGGCTATGTATGCTGTTATTTTGGAGAACATCTTGGTAATCTTTTCCATTTCATCCTCATGTGTTGTCTTTTCTGTTTTTGCTATGATCATCGGCTTAATGGTGTTCTCCTCGGGTGGTTTGGCTGTTGCAGATATCATTTGAACTACGGATATTCCAGTACTGAATTTCCTGCATAAATCTTATAGTAACTTATTATATAGGGATGCCGAATATCTTACTTCAGTATCCCAAAAGGCTTGTGCCATCCTGACTTTCTTGTCCATTCTGCAGAGACCAAACCTCTTAATATAGTATTGGAGATCTGTGGGTAAGCTATTTATAAATACCATTTCTTGCACAACTAGGCTGGTTTCTCCACAGAGTTGCATATACTGATCAATGGTAGTAACCCAATCTTCTGGGCACTGGTTGATTGACATCTTCATGTTAAATAGTTGTTCTTTGATTAATTCTCACTTCTATTTAGTGAAATACTTCTCTTCTAACCAGGCTCTTGTAGTATCTCAATAAGCAGTAGCTATTGCTGCAGCTGTAGCTCCATTTCCTGCTGCTACAGTGGCTGCAAGGAATAATCCTCTTAGTCCAGTGGTTGCTGCATCCATTAGGGCTATGCAGTATGTTTCTCTTGTAGGTCCTCTAAGTTGGGCAGCCAGGATAGAGATCCATTGAGTGCTGGCCATTCCTTTAGCTGTGAAGTAGCTTTCCAAATCATCCAGGAATTCTCAAACATATTCCTTAGTATATCTGTAAAAGGTAGGTAGTCTGTCTATTATGGTTTCTTCATCCTCTTGAGATCTTCTCCTAGGTAGTTATAGTAATATAGACAGTGGCAGTAGTAGTACCATTTTTGCTTTTGTCTTCTACTATGGGTTTCAGCAAGTTTGGTTATGCAATATAGGTAATAAATTGGTTAAGGTGTCAATTGATTTCCTACCAGTTGGTACCAATTGTGATAGACTAAAATATATTAATAGTAAAATACTTGAAGTTGAGCAAGTGCAGAAAATATATTTTTAGAGGGTCTTAGCAGTTTATACAGTAGCGGCTTAAAGAGTAATGTGTCAGTGTAAGTGTTAACTGGTAAGATTTAAGTGTGATCAATTGAATAAAGTGTATCTATTAGAATCTTGAAACTATCTCAATTGCTTACTCCTTGAGTAAGGCTTCAGTATCTCTTAGGTTGTCTGTTGTAAGCTTCCTTAGCTTGTTGTAGTCCAAATTTTATTGATAATTGTGAGCAGGATATTTATAAGAAATTACAAGGTGCTATATAGGCAGCTACCCAGGTTACTACTTGAATTTCTAATTGGCTTAACTAAATATAAGATACAAATTGATTGGCTAGAATATAATAAGATAATATATCAGGTTATAATGTAATTGGGCAGCAAAATAATATATTAGATCGAAATACTATTTTAGGTTATAATGTAATTGCAAATCTCAATAATACTTCAGATCTTAATAACACTTCAAGTCTCAGTGTTATTATAGGTCACATGACTGTGATCAAATTATATATCATTACAAAATGTTCTGTCACAATATATCATATTGTATTGCTTATTAATTATATGTACAATTTGTTTTTATTAATAATTTGAATATATCTAACAATTTCAAACTTATTTTATATTATTAGTTCAAGTTTACCAATCAGTGAACTCTATATGAACTACAAGATTTTTGATGTGAAATAGAGAACTATTATATAAAAGCTTATCTAGCATCTTTTCTTCAAAGATCTGTTCCCCAATTATAATAATAAAAATGATAGTATTGTTATGAAAATTCTAGAGGATTTTGATCTTTATAAGAATGATAAATATAGTGAAATTTATACTACAGTAATTTGATTTGTCATTAATAGTTCTAATAATTCCCTTTCTGGTTTACAAACTTATTTATGACTTATTTATATAGATTGCCTATCAAATAACTGTATCATACTTCTACATTTGTAAGGTTTTCAAAAAAAAAAATTCAATCATATATTTGAGAACATCAAGTTCTCTGTGAAAATGGTTCCTTCTAAAGTAGTGTGCCTTTGTTAAGATGCTATTTAGTATTTGAGACAATATAACAGATTTATATAATTATAATAAGGACTAGTCAGGAAAGTATATAAATTCTTTTACCAGCAACTATATTAAACAATCTCTATATTACTTGCTGTTCAGTAAGAAACTATGGTTCATCAAAGTAGTGGAGCCTGGTAAGAATATCAATCATTATACACTTGTAGTTATTACTATATTTGTAAGTATTTTTCTATTAACATTTTTGATATTTATGAAAACTTGTTTTACAAACTCTTTTCTGATTATATATCTAGCTTGAATATATTATATAATCCAAATCTTGTCTATGAACTTTTAATGAGAAACAATACAAAAAAATATATCTTAAATAGGTTAGGATAGTAAACAAAGTTAAAGATTATATCACTCTAGCTCAGATTCAAGACTTAGCTTAGAAGTTTAAATTCAGGAACTCTGGACAACAATTTGATAACAATTATATTGATGAATTGCCTTAAGAGATTCCTAACATACCTTTAGAGCTGGATTTGATACCATCTAGAACAATAGAGGGAGGGAATAATAGCAATAATGAGAAGTAATAGAATCATTTAGAATAATTCAGAAAAAGTAGTTCTAGCAATATCAAATAGGAATATATAGTAAAACATTAGCATAACAAGTAATAAAACAAAATCATTTATACTTATACCTTTTTTATAATCTGTTTCAATGTTGTTTATATAACTGTTCTGTTTGTAAATAGTTACATAGTTTATAGTTTGTAACTAGTATTTGTACTTGTAGATATATTCATTTAGTTTACTAATTTTAATTCATAGTTTGAGACTAGCATTTGTACTTATAGACATTTAGTTTGCCAATAATAGTTCATAGTTTATGACTAGCATCTATACTTATATAATAGTTTGTATTGCTATTTGGTTGCTATTTGGTTGCTATTTGCAATTGAATGTATGAATAGGCTAGAATAGGCATAAACAACTCTAGAACACCTATAGAACTAAAACCATTTTCCTGATGTATAATATATTTACTTTATAGTTAGTACTTTTTGAGATTATATTTATCTTATTTTATATATATAAATTATTCAAAATATTTTATACAGGAGAAGTGTTGAAATTTAGTACTTATATTTTACCTAAATTCTTATATCAATTAATAACATTATTATTATCTATAATAAACTTTTGCTTAAGAGCTATTCTAGCTCTTTAGCTAGATTTCTCTTAAAATATTATTTATTATTATTACTCTTATAACTCTAGAAGATATATGATTTCTTTCTCAATATTAAAGCCCTATATATTATAACAGATTATGAGCTCAATATTTTAATAAAATGCAGCTTCTTTATATATTAGAAATCAGATATTAGTATATTGGAATATTATAAAAGTATTATAGTTAGCTAAATTTTAATTGAAATAGAAAGAACTATACTAAATATAATCTATAAAAGAGAGCATAATTTGGCTCAAGAGACTCAATGATACTATTTTCTCTATTTCAGTTTACTAAAGTAAAGTCAAGATCTACTATACCTAACAAATGAAGTCCTAGAAAAGATATAAAGAAAGCTTTGAAAGAAGCACTAATAAAGAATTTGAAATGATTAACTAGATATCTCTTGATCAAGAGGAAGATCTCAAAAGACTTCTCATACTAAGCTAATAGTATTATAATAGTTATGCTATCAAAACTATATAACTGATACTATAATCTGGTTTTATAAAGGTTAAGCTTGTAGCCTATATTATACAAATAGAAGATAAGAAGTAGTATTATTAAAGTTTAAAAAAATATTACTAACAGAATCTATTTACTTTTTCTTAGTTACAAATAGCTTTGTTTCAGATTTTATAGAAAAACTATTAGTATATCCAAACTGATCTTTGCTGAAATTACCCAGATTTAATAAGTTATTAAAGAAAAGATTATTCTATTACTCTTTTATCTCAAAGACAAGATCTTTACAGTTGAGCTTTTAAATATAATAATCAATTTTAAATTTATCTAATTTCTAAGAATTTAATAATATACCTAATTTAAAGTTACTATAACTTTTTATTTTTAATTATTTCTACTTTATAACATTTTTTATCTACAAGATGATACTGTCAGTATCATTATGTAATTTATAATAATCAAATAATATTTTGTAGTAAAGTTTTTTTAGTTATATATCTTTCAATTTTATATAAATACCCCCTCTATTTCTATTCAAATAAATCAGTTTTACTTGAGTTTTGAGATATTCTAATAATAGTTAGTTATAGTAAAGCCTAAAGAGTATAGTATATAGATATTAAGTAAAAATATACAAAATATAAGAATAGTATTCTTAATACTTAAGAATCTCTTAATGTATAAATATAGTATTATTGCTATATTTATTACAATTTATATTATAGAACTATTATCTATATGTTACTTATTGTAAAATATATTATAGTTATATAACTCAAGCTTAACTTATCATTAGTATCTAATTTAGGATAAAGTAAATAAGGTTTTAGTATAGTATATAATAGGCTGATAGATAACTAGTAATATATTTGATATAATAAATAATAGTAAGTAAAGTAGTAGCTATAATATAAATATCAAGCATGAATACCTTATTTCTTAAGACAAATATCAGTCAGAGATATGAATGTTAAAGTATAAATATCTTATTTCTTAAAATAAATAAAAACTAGAAATCTCTTATAGACCTCTCTCTATAAGAATTTTTGTTCTAGGAATTTACTTATACAAGCTACAAATTTTGAGCTATAAATAAATTTCAAAGAAAATCCTTATAGTGCAAACTCTCTAATATCATTATAATAAATAATTAAAGCTATATTTTATTAAGTTAATAATTTATCTAAGAATTATTAAGAAGTAAATTTATATATTAAGTAATATAGAATAAACTATAATACTTAATTAGTATACCTTTGACTAAATTATAAGATTAAATTTAAATATATAAAGAATCAAGATTGAATTGGATCAAATCAAGATCTATCCTAAAAAGATTAAATTAATTTTCTTTAAATTAATTTCAATCTTTTATAATAGTTTTGATTCAATTTATAATTTAAATTGATTCCTAGGAACCCTAGTAGAGAGGGGGAGATAGTGATGGTGCTTCTATAATTTTGAGAAGGCAGCTTGGGAAAAAGGGAAGAGATGTTGTAAAGATGAATACCAGAGAGAGATGTCTTGGCAGCAATCTTTCCTTGCTTAAGCTAATGATGTAAGATATCTGATGAGATATACCAAGTTTCTTTGTTGCCTGATATACAGACAAATATATGTGAAAATAGTAAGAATGTATGTACAATGGTGGATGGGTGTATGGCTACTTATAGACTTCTGCTCGCCGTGAAGAAACGCGATCTGAAGTAAAAATTTGTCAATAAGCTAACATTTTTTTCGGTCGCAGAAATTAAGGGGCGGGCAGAAATCAAGGGGCGGGGCGTCACTGTCAGGCGACCAGTTTGATATAACCCGTGACCTCCATCACAATTCTCGCTGATAAAACCGCGGCCCAGCTTAGCATCCTCACTTTCCTGCACCTCTCCCCGCCTGTGCATCATCACTCGCCTGTGCATCAGAAGAGAAGGTCCCCCTTCCCCGCATCTCGCTCGCAAATTGTATACACCACAATGTCCTCTTTGTCTGCTCCCATGGCCATTAGAAGGGCCGCCCCCAACACTCCCATTCCTTATGACTATGCCACGACTCCACACGGCACAATCTACTCGTCTACTCCCGGAGGTGAGTTTGTAATAAACCGTCTGAACATTGGGAAGCCGAAGCTATGGTGACTCGCTTGTTTGTCAAAAGTATAGAGGACCTCATAGCTAGTGGGAAAAAAAAAGTAGAGCCTAGGAGGAACACTTTTGGATAGGGTGACATTGGGAATATTCATTAGAAAAAAAAAAAAGCAAGATCCGTTGCAGGGGGGCAAGCATCAGGCATATGGAAGAGAGAAAGGGCGTCCGATGGAATTATTTTGCGTTCCCCTGCACAGGACATGGATCAAATGCGCCATCCTCTCTGCATTTGGAAAAAAAAAAAAGTCCACCCGCTACACCTCTATTCACTCATTATCCACTTCTCAAATCACTGCAGGTACACGCATAATTTACGACCGTTCGACTCTCCTCTCCCTCGCCAACTCTCCACTCTCTCGTACCCCGCCCAAAGGTCTCGTTCACGTCCCCGGCGTGACAAAAGGTGTGCCCCCGGTCGGCAGCGCCTCGCAGGCTGGCCCTGCCGCTGCCACCCATACCAAGAGCCACCTGAGCCACGAGGCAACGAAGGTGGACGACGACGACGAGGAAGAAGAAGAACAAGGCGAGGAAGAGGAAGAGGGCGAGGATGACAAAATGAGCAGGAGCGTAACGAGCATTGGTGAGTGAGGTGATGATATCGATGCGCAGGAATGAGCATGGATATGAGGGCTCAATCAGAAGTGTATAGAAGTGTCAGATCAGAAGCGCCCCTTAAAGCGTATCTCATTACTGACTATCTTTTCTCCCTCTTTTTCTCTCCTCTTTTTCTCTCTTCTCTCACCGAAAAGTAGAAAAGGGCAACAAACACGAAGACATGTTCGAGATGGATATGTAGTGCAACCGAAAGACGGTGCACGTGCCTCCGCGACGTCGTGACTCACGGTGGCGAGCGGGGACGATTTGCGAGGAGTTGGACTGCTTGTGCGATGCAATAAAGAAAAATAATAATAATAATAATTGGTGAGAGAACGCGCGTGAGGGGTTGGGACAATGTTTGGAATGGACTTTGAGTCTATGGTGATTGTTTTTAGGCTACGAATAGTACAGCATTGAATGATGGGACATCGTATTTGGTCTCAGAGAATAATTGACACTTAATTACAACGGAGAAGGTAAAGGAGAGGTGTTGAAAATTATCGTGAAAAAAGTAAAAGGAGAGAAATAAATAGAAAAGGGCAACCGACAGAGAAATGAAATTCCATTGGCACTTGTCGCAATCTGCAAGGATCTCCAAATCCTATCGATGCTCTTGTCCCAGCACTAATGACGCGGGCTGCCCAGCTTTTTTCCTTTTTGCTCGCTGAGGTCCATACGTGCTCGGCTTCTATTTTCTCTGCCTTAGCTTCCATGCCCACACCGCTCCGCCATCACTCTCCATTCGTTCTCACCACTTTGTTACCCTGGCTATTCGTTTTTACCGTTCATCCACTAATCGTTGCCCCCTGGCTATTTCATTTTTACAGTTTGTTTCCCCTTGGCGTTTTGCTTACCGTGTTATTCACCATTGTTGTTCATCTTGAATTCGATTTGACCCCTTGGTCGTAAATAGCTCCAGTTTTAACCCTTAATAACCCTTAGGTCTTCATGAGTCTATAGATCTTGTCTTGGGTGGAACCTGGTTGAGCCAGTGATTCGAACCTGCATCACAGTCAATGCATGCCTATGTTCTGCTTTCTGAAAATTGTAATATTTTCATAGTATAGATCAATCAATTATAGCTCGACTCTCCATGTTGCTCATTGCCCTTTGGTAATTCGCTCTCCGTAGCGCTGTCCTCTGCTCGCGGTGCCCTCTGGCGATGCCGTTTCACTCCTCGAATTGCTCTCGCTTGAATCGCTCAAAATTGCTCCTTACTCCTCGATGTGGCAATGCCCCTTCAGATCCGATCATACATTTCCTCGTTATCCCTAATTCTCGTAAATGCCTCGTTATCCCTCGTAAATATCTTGTTATCTCTCATGAACACCTCGCTATCCCTAACTCGTTATCCCTAACTCATTGTTAACTCTAATGCTTGTCGTTATCCCTAATGCTCATCAATATCTCTAATGCTCATCATTATCCCTAACGCTCATTAACCCTAATAAATGTCTATGAAATTCTGTGCATAATGTCTAGGTTAAGATCACAAAGCCCTCTAGCAATACCATTAGTGTGATGTTTCTAGCAATACCTCTGCAAAGCCTATTTATTTATTCTGATAATGTTCTGGCAATACCTCTGCAAGCCTATTTGAAAGATATTCTAGCAATGCCCTCTGGAAAAGCCTAGTTAATTATGATGATAGCAAACTTGCAGATTTACAATACAATCTGACAGTTTAACAACATCACAAAAGTGAATGTTCTAGAAGCAGTATTACAAGGACCTGCCAAGATCACATATAACACAGTAGTCATTGCTACAGCAGTAAATAAAGGATTTAATGTAGAAGCAGGAAGAACAAACACAGAAGCTAATGCTGCTATAACTTTCACCAACATCATTGCATAGTTAAGAGATATCTATTATACAGCTAATATACAGCAAAGTATAAAGGATCAGCTAGCATTAATGTATTAGAGAATAAACAAAAGTCCCCTCACCTTCCATATGAAGATCCGACACATAGTAGACCTTGCAGAATATCTGGTAGCTAACCAGGACCTCATCATTGAGCAGTCTTTTATAAATGGACTTTACCAAGAAATTACCCTCCAAGTATACTCTAGCCTAGTTGAACTAAATTATATATAAAAGGTAGATTATGTGCAGAGATATTAGGTTGCACAAAACCTAGGTTAAGATATAATATAGTAGATATAGCCAAGTAACCTCTAAGAACTCTGCATAGTACTAGTAGTTATACCTACTATCACACCAATAACAGTCAACTGGGGGGCAGCTTTATGAAAGGATCTAGCTATAGACAATCTCATTGAACAAATAAGCAAGATGACTATATATATATTGGACTATAAAAGACAAATTGACACACAGCAACTAGTCTAATAATTTATAGCAAATCTGACCCCTGTAACTAGATTAAATATATACTCGATCAGGAATCCAAGATGCTTCAGATATAACCAGGATAAGCATATATCTAGAGATTATACTCAGCCAGATATAAGAATATGCAAAAGATATGGAGAAAAAGGGCACTATGCTTCAAGGTGCATAAAGGAAACAAGCAGAATTACCTGATCAGGCACATAAGGATGAACTCAGATAAATGTCATTACCTTTAAAGAAGAAGACTTCAATAGTGAAGATGAATATAGTCAAGTAGAAACATTTCCAGCCATACAAGAAAAATAAAAACTCAGATATCCCAAAAAAGTAGAATCTCCCTATATAATAAAAACTCTATGAGTAGTATAGTGAATATAAGAATGGAAATTCGATGGTAATAAACAAGACAAGCTATTCAAAGAAGAGATCAACTATATCATTTGAGAAGATACACCAATGTTCAAGGCATCTGCAAGCAAAGAAAACAAGGAATGTAAGTTATGAAAATCTAAGAAATATAGTCTAGACATATGGAAGAAAATAGAGAATATGACAATCCTAGTCAAAATAGGATAACTTGCTGAATTTCTAACATTCCAACAGCAAATCCGAAAAGGGATAAGCAACACACAACCTGGGTATAAAGTGGTAGAGATTAATGTAGTACAACAATTAGAGGATAACAAACTACAGAACTCCTTAGCATACTCACAATATCAGATTGAAGAAATAATGATACCATGCATTATCAATACAGGTGTGGGAAATTGCATTATCAGTAAAACAATGCTTGACTAACTTAAATGGCAGATTGAAGAAGCTATAACTATGACAATTGTAGTAGCAGATGAGCATGTTACAACACCGCTTAGCAAAGTATATGAACTACCTATCTGTTTTGGCAAACTTATTATTCTGGTATCAGTAATGGTAGTTGATACTACATCCTACAATCTTATTATTAGAAACAACTAGTTGAAAAAGGTGTAAATAGTAATTAACCTTAGTGTATGCAAAATACAAATCACTTGGAAAGGATAATACTATAAAATACCTATTGATTTAGAAAGAGGAGTCTACCTATAAATAATAGAAAGTAACAATGAAGATGAATAAAAGAATTCTTTATGATGCAGATTAGATAAACTAACCAGAAGACCAAACTATTGGAACAAAAAAGTAAACAAGCTGCTAGATTCAATCTCTCTACTGTCAAGGACATCAAACTATAACCTGAAGAGTCATATATAGTTAAAACAGAAATAGCTATAAGGATACCCCAAGGACATTATAGTCAGATCAAACCAAGAAGCTCTCTTGCAGTTGCTGGAATTATAATTGACATAGAAGTAATTAATGTAGATTATATAGAAGAAATTAAGATTATAGTTGCTAACTGATATTGATTTAATGTAGCTAAACTTTATAGAGAGAACTGAGTTGCACAGTTGATAATTATACCTATTTGGATTGATAAGGTAGTATAAGTAACTAACCTTAAAGAAATGGTAAGAGAAGATAAAGGATTCAGATCAACTGGTGTAAACATCACAAAAGTCATAATGGATTTTAAGTATACACCTAGGACAATAAATAAGAAGGTATATACTTTCAGAGAACAACTCAGTAAGGGAGAAAAGAAGGAGCTAAAGGAACTCATTGACAAGTATTCTAATATATTTATAACAATTTTTAAGGAGATCAACTTGAAGCTATCAAAGCACTTTCATTATATTAATATTCAAAGGCATCCACCAATCAAATGTGTACCATACCAAATACCATCTATTTATATCAAATAACAACAAGAAGAAATCAATGATATGGTCAAAAGAGAAATGGCAGCTGAGATGGATAGTCTATGGGGATTTCTGAATGTTATCACACCTAAGAAAGGACTAGAAGCTAGAACCTTTGCTCCAAGAATATGTACTGATTTTAGAAAGCTTAACAATATTACTAAGGGAGATACCTTTCTAATACCAAGAATTAATGATACTTTTTTGAAGATACCAGTCCATGCAAGTCTCTATACAATACTCAACATGACTAGCAGATATTATCAAATAAGACTTGATAAAGAATCACAAGAAATCATATGATTTATAACACTACAAGACTATTGGAAATATTTACAAATGCTGTTTAGACTCAAGAATGCTCCAGCAAGCTTTCAGAAAATGATGATAAAGATATTTAAAGACTTTATAGGAAAAATACTACTAGTTTATATTGACAATATCATGATATTTATAGTAACATTTCCAGATCACATCAAGGCATTATACAAAGTATTCAACTAAATGAGAACTAAAGGTCTTGATTTAAAACCAAAGAAGTATATATTTGCTGCCAAAAAAGTTATAATACTAGAATATATCATCGATAAAGAAGGAATCTGAACTAATCTAGTCAAAGTAGAAGCTATTACCAAATTCAAATAACCTATAAACCAAACAGAGATGTGTACCTTTCTAGGACTAGCATTATACTACCAATGATATATATGAAATTTCATGAGTCTAGCTAAACTCCTATATACAATCTTAATAAAAAGCTACAATATCAGGAAACTATTTTCAGTTTGTAGTCTATAACTAGTATCTATACTTGTAAGCTGTTTGCAGACTATTTGTAGGCTATTCTAGCTAGTTTGTAGTTTACAATATTATTCTAACAGAGTTCTAGGGTAGTTTGTAGCTATTTATAGCTGTTCACCAATAATAGTTCGTAGTCTATAACTAGTATCTATATTCATAGCTATTTTATTCATAGCTCTTAGTAAAATAGTTCACAGCTCTTAGTAAAATAGTTCATAGATTAATTAACTATTTTTCTGATAAACTGAGTAGAAATCAATGAAGAACAAAACAAACTTGAGTAGAAGGTACTCAATACATTGAAAAAAGCTCTAGCAACTGCACCTGTATTGGTGAAACCAAACTAGACCAAGCTTTTTAAGCTGTATATAAATGCAAGTATAGTAGGAGTAGAAGCAATCCTATCATAAGATAATACCAAAAGCTAAGAATGAGTAATTTGTTATGTAAGCCAAGGAACCTACAGTGCTAAAAAAAAATTACAAATTGACCAAATTGGAGTGCCTTACAGTTATATAGGCAGTTAAGTGGTTCAGATATTATCTCATTGGATGATATTTTGAAGTTATCATAGACCATTTGATGCTTAAATAGTTGTTTAATAAACCCAATTCAAGTAGAATATATGCATATTGTTGAAATTTGATCTTCGAATGTGTGTGTTTTGAAGTAAAAGAGCGCACTGGCTAATGAAGCCAATATGCGTGTATTTATTAATGCTAAATTATGATTGGTCGATACAAACAAAGATCATCTAAGCCACAATTGAGTGACGTATGATTGATCGTTGATGCATCAATCATTGATAGGAGAGATATAATAAGCTAATAATTACAACACTCCCCCTGCTTGATATATCTCGATAAAAATAAATAAATAAAAAAATAAAAGAATAAAAGTAAAGTGTTCAACTGTACATCACAAATGTCATCCAT
>RBNK01000519.1:0-24651 GCA_003990785.1 Endogone sp. FLAS-F59071 | reverse complement strand
AAAATCAGTCTAAGTTGGGATTTTTGGATCATCTCAGACCATCTTAGATCATTAGTCCACTAGTCTAGACTATCTTATTTAGAGCCTTACTCTTTTAGTAAATATATAGATAATTATTTTTAAAGGTAGACTAATTTTTTTTATCAAATTATCTTCAGGTATTATATAGATGATATAATGATAAATAATATAGATAACTGAAAGATAACTACTATATTTATTAAGAAAAAAAAAATAGTCTACTTTCAAAAATAATAGCTATATATTATATAGAAAAATAAGTACTCTTATATAGAATTATATACTTTGGCACCTAACAAACATTATAGTTTTTGAATCTTTGAACATGGTTTGACTAGTAATTAGAGTTTGAAATTATCAGAAAACTATTTTCAGTTCATAGTCTATAAATAGCATCCATGCTCGTAGGTTGTTTACAGGCTGTTTGCAAGCTGTTCTAGCCAGTTCATAGTTCATGATATTGTTCTAGCCGAGTTTTAGAGTAGTTTGTGGCTGTTTGCAGCTATTTGCTAATAATAGTTCATAGTCTATGACTAGCATCCATGTTCATAGCTATTTTGTTCATAGCTCTTAGTAAAATAGTTTGCAGCTCTTAGTAAATAGTTTATAAATTAATTAACTATTTTTCTGATGATTGTTGAGATAATATACATGTTGTAGTAATAAAATGTTAATGTATAATGTTAAATATAGATAAATGCAAGAATATAAGTTCTCTACCAGCTTATTGCAATAAGTAATAATAATAAAAAAAAAGTAGATGTTAGATGAGATGATGAGGATGAGAGTATTGATCTATATTATTTTAGAGCTGTTCTAAGGCTTTTATACATATAATCAATAAGAAGATAACAACTTTTTATTGAAGTAAAATATCAAGCTATTTATATAGAATGATAATACAAAATGGTAAAACAAATAACTAGGTACAAAAGTAAATACTATTATAGAAATAAAAAAAAAAATAGAGGTAGAGAATTCAAGTTTAAATACTTGAAAATACAGGGGTTAGAATAGAAAATAATATTAAAGTTTTGATCTCTGAATGTGTTTTTGGGGGTAAAAGAGTGCACTGGCTCATAAAGCCAAATATGCATGTATTTATTAATGCTAATATATGATTGGTCGATATAGACAAAGATCATCTAAGCTATGATCAAGTGACGTACCATCGATCATTGATGAGAGAGAGATATAATAAGCTAATAATTTCAACACTCCCCCTGCTTGATATATCTTGATAAATAAGAAAAATAAAATGTTCAACTGTACATCATGAATGGCATCCATGAAGTACATTTACTGCAAATAACTATATGTAAAATACTACTTGAGTGATAAGAATGACATGATAAGGGAAATAAAAGTTTTTTGAAAGAGAAAGGTTAGTTACATAAGCCTATTTTTGTGATCAACATTTCAAGTCTAGGTCGTGCAAGTGGCTTGGTTAATGCATCAGCAATCATTTCATCTGTTGCTATGTAAACGATATCTATTATCTTTGATTCAACTTTCTCTCAAATAAAGTAGTACTAAATGTCAATATGCTTTAATCGAGCATGATTAATTGGGTTTTTGGCAAGGGCAATTGCTGATTGGTTGTCTTCAAATAAGGTTGTCGCACAATTCTGTAAATATCCTAGCTCATCCAATAGGGTGTGTAGCCAAATGGCTTCTCTTGTCGTATGTGCTAATGCCATATATTCTGCTTCAGTTGATAATAGAGCAATGGTTGGTTGGTGCTTGCTTGACCAGCTGATGGCTCCCCCTGATAGGTTGAAAATATAGCCCATGGTTGATCATCATATATTAATGTCTCCTCTCCAGTTGGCATCACTGAAACTGATCAGCCTTAGATCCTGATTATATCTAAGGCACAGCTTATAATTGGCTGTTCCTTTAATATATCTTAATAGTCATTTGAGGGCATGGTGATGTTCTTGCATTGGATTGGCTGAAAATTGACTGATGATGCTAACAGCAGCAGCTAGATTAGATCTTATCTTGATCATCAGGTACATTATGCTACCGATCATTTATCTGAATAGATTTTGGTCTGCAGATTTTCCCCCTTCAGCTTTGAGTTGAATAGATGGATCAAGGGGTGTACTGATTGGCTTGGCATCCATCATGTTAAACCTTGTAATGATTTGATTGGCAAAGTGACTTTGATCAATTGTGATTATATGTGTTTTTCGATCACACATGACTCAAATACCCAGAAAATGTTTAATTTCACCACAGTCCATCATATCAAATGTATTGCTAAGCTCCACCTTGAATTTGTTCATTGTTTCCATAGAATCAGCCAGAATTAGTAGATTGTTGACATATATGGTAATAATTATCAGCAATTGATCATCTTGTCTTCTTCTTAGATAAATGTTATGATCTGATTGTAGTCTTATAAAATTTGATTAGCTGAGGTAGTTGTCAATCTTCTAATTCAACATACGAGGTGATTGTTTTAGTCTATACAATGATCGATTATGCTTACACACAGCTCTCAGTGACAGCTCCAATTGGTCAATTCCTTCAGGTACTATCATGTAGATCTCCTCATCAAGATCACCATTCAGGAATGTAGTTTTTATATCCATTTGGTGAATTTCTAAGTTTAGGGCTGTACTGATCAATAAAAGTACCCTGATTGATATGAATTTTGCTATGGGAGTAAATGTTTCATCATAATCAATTCCTTGCTATTGTGAATATTCCTTGGCAACTAATCTTGCCTTGTATCTGGCAACCGATCTATCAGTGTTAAGCTTCTTTTTAAATACCTATCTATATCCAATCGGCTTACGTCCCACAGATACCTCAGGTACAATCATCAATGTGTTATTATTCTTAAGTGATTTAAGCTCCTGATTGATCGCTTCCTGCCAAAGCCTTGTATCAGACAGGGAAATTGCTTCCTTGTAGGTCATTGGGTTATTGGTTGATTCAATTAAATTAGCTTCTAGCATGCGATCTTGCCAAATTTGTAGGGCTTCAGTATCTATCAATTGTTCGATTGGCTCCCAGATATTGTCATCATCATCATTATAGCCTAGCCATTTTACCAGATATTGCCTTTTTTCATCAATCTTGCATTCTCCAATGATCACTTCAATGACATATTCTTGATCTTCTGGGTTGATGATTGTTAGAGATTTTAATATAATAGATTCATCAAATGTGACATCACGGCTGATCTCTATCTTCCTATTGGTTGGATTCCAGAGCCTATATACCTTCTTTTCGTCATAATAGCCAATCATTTTAAGCTTTTTGAATCAGGGTACCAGTTTTGACTTTTTTCCTTTGCGAATATACATATATGCGTCAGCCCATATGATGCATAAGTTACTGATATCAGACTTGTAACCGTGCTATAATTCAAATGGTAAAGTACTCTCCTTATTGGCTTACATTAGCAATTGGTTGTGTAAATATATAGCACTTGCTACAAGTTCAGCCCAAAGTTCATCAGGTATATCGGCAGTGATTTAATGACCCAGATCGACTCCATTAATGTCTGGTTATATCGTTTGGCAATACTGTTTTGTTGCAGTGTGTCTGGTGTTGTCATTTTATGATGAATTCCATTTTTGATTAAAAATTTGCACATCTCGGTGTTTACATACTCTCCCCCTCCATCGGACCAGAGAATCTTCAGTTTTCAGCCCGATTGCATTTTGGCGAACACCTTGAATGCCCAGAATTGATTGAATGTATTACTTTTATTGTCAATAAAATATGTTGTGATGTAGTGAGTAGTATCATCGATAAATGTTAATATATATTTCGCTTCATTGACTGATGGCATGGGCATCAGCCCGCACAGATCTGAGTGCACCCTTCCAATAGGCTCCATTGATCGATTTTTCACGTGTCCAAAAGGCTTGCGGTGCGATTTTGTATATTCACACCCGGCACATATTTCAATTTATATGATCAGCAGCCACATATCTCTAAGCCCTGTGACAAATTTGTTAATTGATTGTAGAGTATTTCGGCCCAGATGGCCTAGCCGATAATGTCATAGTATATAGTCATCAATCTTGGAATCAGCGATGTTTGCTTCTAGCTCTGGCGATGTCGATAAATGAAATAGGTTGCCATCAGCTTGTCCAATTTTGATTTTCTCGTGATCTGCACCGATTTTAACTACTGATCCATCACTTTTGAAGGTTATGTCATTTCCGTCACATGTCAATACCTGTATAGATATTAAATTTCTGGTGATTTCTAGTATATATAAAATGAATTTTATTGATAATTGCAAGCAGGGTATATATAAATTAAAAGAGGTGGCTGCTTAAAACTCTTAGTACAAATTGATTAGCTAAGCTAAAATAAAATACTATATTAAGTTATAATATAATTGGGTGGTAGAATAATATATCAGATCAAAATGCTATTTTAGGTTATAGTGATGTTATAGGTTTTAATAATATTAAAGGTCTTAATAACATTAAAGGTCTTAATGTTATTAAAGATTATATAACTCTGATCAAAATTAGTATCATTATCAAATGTTCCATTACAGTATTCAGCTGATTTCCTATGCATACTGACTATAGCTTCTATATATAATTGACCTTTCTCTTTAAATCTAGGGTGATTTATCAGAAAAATGATTAATTAATCTACAAACTATTTTACTAAGAGCTGTGAACTATTTTACTAAGAGCTATGAATAAAATAGCTACATATATAGATACTAGTTATAGACTATGAACTATTATTAGCAAACAGCTGTAAACTACCTTAGAACTCTACTAGAACAATATTACAAACTACAAATACCTCTAGAACAATATTGTAAACTATAAACTAGCTAGAACAGCCTGCGAACAACCTGTGAACAGTCTATGAGCACAGATGCTAGTCATAGACTACAAACTGAAAATAGTTTCCTAATATTGGTAATAACTTAATTATAGTGGCCATCTCTCTATATAATATCAAGAAACTATTTTTAGTTCATAGTCTATAACTAGCATCTATGCTTGTAGGCTGTTTGCAGGCTATTCACAGGCTGTTTGCAGACTGTTCTAGCCAGTTTGTAGTTTATGATATTGTTTTAGAGGTATTTGAGGTTCACAATATTATTCTAATAGAGTTCTAGAGTAGTTCACAGCTGTTCACCAATAATAGTTTATAGTCTATAACTAGTATCTATATCTATAGCTATTTTGTTCATAGCTCTTAGTAAAATAGTATGCAGCTCTTAGTAAAATAGTTTGTAAATTAATTAACTATTTTTCTGATGAATTTATCTATAAAGGAAGTCTTAATAATAAGGTCAGTAGTGGTGATGAGATATTTGATAAGTATAATATTATATCAAATTTAGGTATAGAATATTAAAGGACTTTCAGTTAGTCTTTACTAAATACCTTACAGTTAATTCTTTAGATTTTACTGAATATCTGACATATGGTAGGTGATACAAAGCTAAGCCTTAGTTATTATATATAAGCCAAGTTACATTGAAAGCAAGATTAATGATAGTGTTCAATGTTGAAATTGATCTTCAAATGTGTGTTTGGAGTAAAGAGCACACTGGCTCATGAAGCCAATATGCGTGTATTTATTAATGCTAAAATATGATTGGTCGATACAAACAAAGATCGTCTAAGCCACAATTGAGTGACGTATGATTGATCGTTAATGATAGGAGAGAGAGAGATATAATAAGCTAATAATTTCAACACTCCCCCTGCTTGACATATCTCAATAAAAATAAATAAATAAAAAAATAAAAGAATAAAAATAAAATGTTCAACTGTACATTACGAATGGTATCCATGAAGTACATTTACTGCAAATAACTATATATAAAATACTACTTGAGTAATAAGAAAGACATAATAAAGAATATAAAAGATTTTTAAAAGTTAGTTATATAAGCCCATTTTTGCGATCAACATTTCAAGTCTGGGTCACGCAAGTGGCTTGGTTAATGCATCAGCAATCATTTCATCTGTCGCCATGTAAATGATATCTATTACCTTTGATTCAACTTTCTCTCAAATAAAGTGATACTGAATGTCGATATGCTTTGATTGAGTATGATTAATTGGGTTTTTGGCAAGGGCAATTGCTGATTGGTTGTCTTCAAATAAGGTTGTTATACAATTTGGTAAATATTCTAGCTCATCCAATAGGGTACATAGCCAAATGGCTTCTTTCATCGCATGTGCTAATGCCATATATTCTGCTTCAGTTGTTGATAGGGCAACGGTTGGTTGGCGCTTGCTTGACCAGCTGATGGCTCCTCCTAATAGGTTGAAAATATAGCCCATGGTTGATCATCATATATTAATGTCTCCTCTCCAGTTGGCATTACTGAAACTGATCAGTCTTAGATCCTGATCGCGTTCAAGGCACAACTTATAATTAGCTGTTCCTTTAATATATCTTAATAATCGTCTGAGGGCAAGGTGATGTTCTTGTATTGGATTGGCTGAAAATTGACTGATGATGCTAACAGCAGCAGCTAGATCAGGTCTCGTCCCGATCATCAGGTACATTATGCTACCGATCATTTGTCTGAATAGATTTTGGTCTGCGGATTTTCCCCCTTCAGCTTTGAGTTGAATAGATGGATCAAGGGGTGTACTGATTGGCTTGGCATCTATCATGTTAAACCTTGTAATGATTTGATTAGCAAAGTGACTTTGATCAATTGTGATTATGTGTGTTTTTCGATCACACATAACTCGAATACCCAGAAAATATTTAATTTCACTACAGTCCATCATATCAAATGCATTGCTAAGCTTCGCCTTGAATTTGTTCATTATTTCCATCAAATCAGCCAGAATTAGTAGATCGTCAACATATATGGCAATAATTATCAGCGATTGATCATCTTGTCTTCTTCTTAGATAAATGCTGTGATCTGATTGTAGTCTTATAAAATTTGATTGGCTGAGGTAGTTGTCGATCTTCTGATTCCACATACGAGGTGATTGCTTTAGTCTATACAATGATTAATTGAGCTTATATACAGCTCTCGGTGACAGCTCCGATTGGTCAATTCCTTCAGGTACCATCATATAGATCTCCTTATTAAGATCGCCATTCAGGAATGCAGTTTTTATATCCATTTGATGAATTTCTAAGTTTAGGACTGCACTGATTGATAAGAGTACTCTGATCAATGTGAATTTTGCCACGGAAGCAAATGTTTCATCATAATCAATTCCTTGCTGTTATGAATATCTCTTGGCAACTAATCTCACCTTGTACCTGACAGCCAATCCATCAGTGTTGAGCTTCTTTTTAAATACCCATCTGCATCTAATTGGCTTGCATCCTGCAGGCACCTCAGGTATAATCATCCATGTGTCATTATTCTTAAGTGATTTAAGCTCTTGATTGATCACTTCCTGCCAAAGCTTTGCATCGGGTAGGGAAATTGCTTCCTTGTAGGTCATTGAGTCATCAGTTGATTCAATTAAATTAGCTTCTGGTATGTGATCTTGCCAAATTTGTAGAGCTTCAGTGTCTATCAATTGTTCGATTGGCTCCCAGGTATTGTCATCATCATCATCATAGCCCAGCCATTTAACCAGATATTACCTTTTTTCATCAATCTTACATTCTCCAATGATCACTTCAATGACATATTCTTGATCTTCAGAGTTGACGATTGTTGGGGATTTTAATATAATGGATTTATCAAATGTGATGTCATGGCTGATCTCTATCTTCTTATTGGTTGGATCCCAGAGCCTGTATACCTTCTTTTCGTCATGATAGCTGTTAGGGGGTTTCTTTTTTTCCGCCTGTGAGGAAGCATCTAATGATACTAATCTGCGTTAGACTTAGGAATCTCCGAGTATGTCGCAAGGTTTCTAAGGTATCGAAAGTACTTTGTTTCTTTATAAGATTATTAATTGTGAATTTCAGACTTATAGTCTTTAGCACTCTTGATGTGTATAGAAGGGGGTGAGATCTTTAGCTCTCAAAGGGATCTTGAGTATACACTGCTATTGAACTGAAGTTTATTCAAATGAAAACTGAGGGGGTATTTATACAAGAAATCAGATAGTACTGCTATAAAGGTAGCTGCCTAAGATAGTACTTCTGATAGTGATAATACTTTAAAAAGAATTACTGAAATAAGTAATACAGTTAAAGGTAATACTGTAAAAAGTAATAATCAAAAAGAAAATACTATATGAAGTATTTCTGAAAAGAGTAATGCTAAGATAGGTGATGTAGAAAAAGGAAATGCTTCAATAGGCAATACTACTAAAGGTATTTCTGAATACAGTAATACTACAAAAGGAATTTCCTAAAACAGAATTTCCTCATTGAGTAATTCCTCAATTGACAATGCCCTATTTGGCAATGCCTCATTCAGTATTTCTAATTCGGGAACTACCATATTAGGTAATTCTATTTTGGGTACTTCTTCAAGGGGGAATTCCTCATCTATCTCAGATTGACTAGATGTTTCAGAATCTTCTTTGTTCAAGAAGTCAGAGATGATATAGATACTGTCCTGAGGGTATCTCTCCTTCATGACTTCCAGTATTTGGTCTAGTTGTTCTTTAGGAATTCTATCCCATTTTCCAAGTGAGAGTGTTCCGATCTGGTTGATTGCCTGTAGCCATCATTTGAAGAAGTGGAATATCCTTCTTTCTCTCTCGAATTCAGTGTCTGTTAATCCTATTTGGTTCTTAGCTTCGATGAGATCGGGTACTAACATATTGTCAGTGGCGATGAATAAGGCATAACCCATTTGGTAGTAAGCCTAATATTGTTTAGAGATATTGAATGTTCTGAACATGTTGATATTGTTTTGTGAATATCATACTATGTTGTCGTTATCTTCCAACATAACTTCTACATGTACTCGATTGGTTTCGTAGTGTCGTTAGCTGATTGCTTTATCAATTAAGGCTTCTACTTCGTCTATATTCAGAGGTAAAGGTTCTTGATGGCAAGCAGTGTTACAGTGGTTGTCTCCATTGTATGGGATAACTCTGAGTCCGGTTATGATTCTGATGGTAGGTATGGTTGTTTATAATTCTACAAGTGTTTGTTACTGCCTTTTTATATATATTACTCTTACAACTCTTCCCTCTTTGAGAAAATAGTGTCCACACTATTTCTGTAAGGACTTGTGATATTTTTCCAGTGCTTTATCTGCATTTGTCAGATTGCTAAGTGGTTCCCATGTTGCATCATATAAGGGGTATCCTTTCCACTTAATTAGGTATTGCAGTGTCAATCTGTTACCTTGTTTGGTAATCCGTTGATCTAAGATTTCTTCTACTTCGAATTCTTCTGTATTATTGACCAAAATTGGTGCAGGTGGTATGATTTGTCTGTCTAGAAATAGATTGTCATTATTTGGTATGTAACATTTCAGTAATGATACGTGAAACACAGGGTGAATCTTCATTGTTGATAGTAACTCCAGTTTGTAAGCAACAGCTGATATTTTTGCGATAATCTTGAATAGTCCGAGAAACTTATTCTGAAGTTTCTTTGAAGGTTGATTAGATAACTGTTGCAATGTGATATATCTTGAGGACAGCAAGACCATTTTGTCTATCTTAAATGATTCTTCATGCCTTTTTTCGTTTGCGTATCTTGTCTGTTGTACTTGTGCTTCGCAAATTGCATCTTGTACTTTGGTCAGCAGGTTGGTCATTCGTGTGGTAAAGTCATCAATGGCTTGTACTGTTGATTCAACTTTTTCTAGTAACAAGGTTACTGGTGTCAGCGGATGATAACCATAATTTAGGAAGAATGATAATAGTTTCGTTGACTTTTGCTGAGCATTATTGCATGCAAATTCAGCAGCAGTTAAGTGTTTATCCTAATTATTCTGTCGATAGTTGATGTAAGTTCTAAGCATTTGTTCCAATGTCTGATTCATGCATTCTGTTTGTCCATCAGTCTGTGGGTGAAATGCAGTTGAGAGTGCTATTTTTGTTCCAAGTGTTTTGAATAGCAATTGCCAAAAGTTATTTGTAAACTTTGGATCTTGGTCATAGATAATAATTCACAGTAGTCCATGTAGGCAAAAAAATTGTCAAAAAATATTTTTGCTACTTCTGGTGCAGTATCAGTTGTTTTGCTTGCAATGAAGTGAGTTTGTTTGTTGAGTCGATCAATGAAGACAGTTATTGTGTCTTTCCCAGATGTTGTTTTTGGTAGTTGGACAATGAAATCCATACTGATTTGTTCCCATTTTTTGGCAGGTATAGGTAGTGGTTGTAATAGTCCAGCGGGTGATTGTCTGAGTGTTTTGTTACATTGACAAGTGTCACAAGAGGCTATGAAGCTCTTGGTGCTCATAAACATTTTCGGCCAGTAAAAGTTTCTGGTAAGTGCTTCGTAAGTTTTATCAAATCCGAAGTGGCCTGCTAAGGGTATATCGTGGTGTTCTTGTAGAATCTTGACACGAAGATTTGATGGTATGAAGAGTCAGTCTTCATAATAGAGGTTGTTGTTTCGAATCTTGAATTTGCTTGTCGTATCCGGTTTGGTCTTAAGTTCTTCTATGATTTTCTGTGCTTCTTTGTCTATCTGAACTCCTTCTTGAATTTTTTGTATCCAGTTGTCTGTGATTTTGATGATAGCTTTGATCTGTTCATCCTCCTGTTGTTGTTAGGATAATGCATCTGCTACAACATTTAGCTTTCCAGGTTTGTAGATTATTTCGAAGTGATAATTGTTGAGATGATCCATCTATCGCACTTGTCAGGTGGAGAGGGTCAGTTGTTTGTTCAGGTATTTGAGCGATTCATGATCTGTATAGATCAGGAATTTGTTGCCTATCAGGTAGTGTCTCCAAGCCTGTGTTGCATCGATTATTGCAAGTAACTCCTTTTCATAAACAGGGTAATTTCTTTCTGCAGATGACATTTTTCTTGAACAGTAGGTGATAGGTTGGTCTTCTTGCAAAAGTACAGCTCCAATTGCATAATCTGAGATATCGGTAGTTACTACAAATTATAGGTTTTGATCTGGGCTTCTGAGAACTAGTGCAGTTGTTAACTTTTCTTTTAAAGTTTTGAAGGCTACGTCATGATGGTTATTCCATTCCTGGATAACATTTGTGCCTGTAACTGTTAGATCATATAGGCATGCTACAATTCCTGCATAATTCTTGATAAACCTTTAGTAGTATCCTGCTAGTCCTAGGAAGGATTGTATTTCCTTGATCATTGTTGGTTTTTCCCATTTCTTGATTGCCTCGATTTTTGCAGAGTCGACTAGAATACCTTATTCATTGATTTGGTATCCAAGATATGCAACTTCTTTTTGTAAAAAGTTACATTTGCTGAGTTTAGCATATAACTGATGTTTTCTCAGGATCTCTAGTACTTGGCAGAGATGTTATAAGTGTTCTTTTTTTGTTTTGCTATAGATCAGTATGTCATCGATATAGATAACTATGAATTCATCGAGTAGTGGTCTGAATATGTCATTTATCAGTCCTTGAAATGTTGCAGGTGCATTTATCAGTCCAAAAGGCATGACCTTCTATTCGTAATGTCCATATCAAGTTCTAAATGCTGTTTTCGGAATATCTTCTTCAGCAATGCGGATCTGATAGTATCTTAATCATAGGTCGATTACTGAAAATATGGTTGCTCCTTTGAGTCGATCGAATAATTCTATAATGTTGGGTAATGCATATTAGTTCTTGATAGTTATATCATTGAGTTGTCGATAGTTAATACACATTCTAATTCCATCCTTCTTTTTGACAAATATAATAGGTGCTCCAAAGGGTGATATACTAGGTTGAATAGATCCTTGTTCAATTAATTCTTCTAGAGTCTTCTTGAGTTCTTGTAACTCTGGTCCAGATAATTGATAAATTTTCTTGAATGGTGGTTCTGTGCCAGGTATTAAGTCAATTCAGTAATCAATACTTCATTTTGGTGGTAGTCCTTCTGGTAAGTTTATAGGAAATCGGTCTGCAAATTCAGTGATAAGTAGTTGTAAAGATATATCCAGGCTATTAATATCTATGTCTGTTTTGGTGGTAATTTTAGCAATGTCTTTTTCTGTAATAATGTAGCAGTAAACTATATCGTCTTTTTCGAGATGTTGGTAGAATTTTTTAGCTGAGTAGAGTCAGATCTTGCCATTTCTTGATTTGGATACCAATTTGATATCCTTGTTTCGATGAGTAAACTCCATAGTTCTGCTTGGCCAGTCAATGTTAGAATTCTTCTGATCTAGCCAACTTTTTCCGAATACTATACTTGGTTCGGGCATGCCTATGATTTCGAAATTCAATGCATTCTGATATGATTCGATTGATATTGGAAGGTTTTTGGCAGTATGGGTGACTCGTTGGGTTCCTCCATCGGTGACTTCTACAATCATTGCTGCTTCGTGAGGTAACTTGATTACTTTGAGTTGATCGGCTAGCTGTTTGCTAATAAAATTGCAGGTTGCTCCACTGTTGATCAGTATATTGACTGTTTCGTTCTTCATTGTTCCTTTGTAGAAAAGAAGTTCCATCTTCTTTCTGAGTGATGATAAGGTTCCGTATTCTACTTTTTCTTCTATTTCTTCCACTTTCGTTTCTTCGATAGACCACATGTCTGTTGTATCTTCGATTGACCAATCCGTTTTCTTCTCTTTGGTTGGTAATTTTATAGCTTTGCATACTTGTTTTACTTCTTCTTCCTCCTTTGCTAATTGTTGGATTTGTAGTTTCTTGCTTTCTTCAATACAACTCCAGCATTTCCAGGCGTCGTCTGCACAGTAGGTTCTGTTTCCATAAGGACAGCATCCATATGGTACTATTCCTTATGCCATTTTCAGATACCAACATTCATCTTTGGTGAGCATAGGTTTCTTTTTGTCTGTCGATCCAAATCCTCCTGCAGCTCGTTCAGTTTTCGGAAGTTGTTCTACGACTTTAGCTGTTACTGAGTTGTCCAGTTTGATAAATACGAATTGTGCTAGCTTGGCTCCTTTGGTGACATGGTATTTGCAGCGAGCTGATAAGTTGTGGACTGCGAGTATAATTTCGCCAGTATAGTCTACATTAATAACTCCTGCTTTGATTGAGATTCCTTCCTTGATTTTGCTGCTTTTATCCAGGATTTGTATATAAGTTCTAGTTGGCGGCTTTAGGGCGATTCCTGTTTTGATCAGAAAAATTGATCCTGGTGGGATTAGTGCATCTTCGTTTGTATAGATATCATATCCTGCAGAGTTTGCTATTCCTTTGGTAGGTACTATAGCATCTGGGTGCTTCTTTTTGACCAAAAAGTTGGTTTCATTGTTGGTTTCTTGTATTATGTATAGTCGTTCATCTTCTGATGATTCTTCCCATTCTTCTTCTTTATCTTCTTATCTTCCTTCTTCAATATCGGCCAGTTCTTGTCAAGTGCCATTGTAGGCTGGGTCACATCTCTTGCCATCGATAGTAGATGAGTCATGGACAGTCCAAAGATCTTGTGGATAGATTTCATCCCAATATACTCCTTGTTCGTATTTCTTCTTGTCTCCCCAGAACTTTCCTTTACCAATGTATTGATAACTTCTCCAGAAAATGTCATAGATTTCTCCAGTGTTGTTAGTATACGGGTGTGGGTTCTTGCCATGGTAAGGTCCATTGTTCATTGGTGGCATCTGTTGGTGTCTTAGTTGTGGTTTTATTCTTCGATCCTTCTTTTTGATGGTAAGGAAGTCTTCTATTTTGGTTTCATCTGGTATGAGGTGAGTTGTTGAACAATTGCACATGTGTTCTGCACAATAGATGCATTGGTCACAGAATGGGCATCTTGTTTGCACCATGTTCCAATTGATGAGGGTAATTTGTTCCTGTTCATTCAACTTGCAGTATCCTCGGCTATATTTTTCCTCAATTACGTACAGTCAGCTGCTATCTCTAGGATCCGTTTCTTCTTCAGCAGTCATGCTTTTACTTGTGCCTTTGATTTCTTCTTTCTTTGTGATTTTTTCTCCTGAAATAGTATGGGTACTTCTACATTCAGGTGCGATGTGTCCTCATCTTCTACAATTGAAGCAAGTCTTTGCTTTCTTCCAGTCATCCTTGTTTTCATCCTTCTTGAAATTGTTTCACCATATTGGGTTATTGTTGTAATTTCCTCATCCTCCCCTGAATCCTCCTCAGGGGTTAAATCCTTCTCGATAGTAAGTACCAGTTGTTGATTTGCTACTTAAGCCAGAGTTATGATTCTTGTTTTCTGTTCATGTTTGTTATACCGATAGAATTATACGTGCTGATTTGATGACCATGCCGAAACACCATTGTTTGTGAGCACATGGGCTCCCTCTCTCCTTAATGCAAGTTTCTAGCCACTGTGGAAGGGTCTTGAATAAGGTGTTGGCTCGTGCACCACAAGTGATGTGATTGTCATCGTCATAAGGCATTCCAATGATGATGAGATCGGCATCGATTTCTGCAGCAAAAGCTTCAAAGGTTTTGTTTCCTTCGATGTTGAATCTTGCTGTGGCTAGTTGTTTCTTAGCTTTCGCGATATGTGTACTACTGCAGAACTTGTCAATCAGTAAAGATCTAAGACCTTGTTGGACTGGGATGTTTGGATATCCTGGTTGAACTGTATTAGCTACTTGAGCGGCTACCAAAGTTGTATCCTGCCAGGTTAAGGGTTTTCTAGGCAGATTTTGCCACCAGATTGCTGCTGATTTTCTGAGAAATCCAGCAATTTTGTTGACCTGTATATATGACTTGGTATATACTTATTCAGGTGTATGAATGACGTTGTTGGTGAGTCTATCATCTGGTACTTGATCATCGTTCCAGCTGTTAGCATTATAATTGGCTTCAACAGCTGATATGAATGCAGCAACCTCTTTTGCTTCTCCATCAAAGGGTTGTAAGTTGACTGCTTTGGTTGTCTGACTGAGTTGTACCACTTGTCCTACAAGTGCAGTTAAGGCTGCTACTTGTGCGGTCAGTGTGGCGATTGCAGCGTCAGCCATTATATCAGTAAATGTAGTTAGTGCGAGTAGTGGTGATGTTGGTAGTTTGTTTTCTCCTTTGTCTGTTTGTTGAATATATTTTCTGACTTTGTGATCAAATATTTCATCTTCTGAGTTAAGGTCTTTTGATTCTTCAAGTATGTCAGCTTTGAGTATGATTCTTCGAATGGTTGTATTGGCATCTTCAATAAATGCAGTATTGGCGTCATGATAGATGGTTGTATCAGGTTCGTGTAAGTCGCTTATGTTGGTTGCTTCTCTAAATGTTGGTTTGCTCAGTCCGGATGTATGTCAGAATATAGATGTTGTGAGATTAATAGGATCCTCGATAGATAGTGGTATAATAGATACAGTTGATCCTAATGGTGTTGTTTCAGCAAATCGTGTAAGGTCTTCTGCTACTAATTTTTTGAATAATCTGTTTGCAATTCTGTAGTAAACAGTGCCTCGGTGTGTTGAGTAATCAAATTGCGAGTTGGTAATCTACTCTTTGATAACTTGATGATTATTATATCCTTGTATGGTAGTTGTAAGGTTAGTGAATTGGTGTTCAGCTCATGTGATAGAAACAATATTATGATCTCCTTTGATGTTTTCATAGAGGAAATCTTGAAATGCTTTGAAGTAGGCCTCAGTTGTAAGAGGGTTTTCGAATTCTTCTAAAAGTTCGTTATAGAGTTCAAGGTATGTTTCACCTCGTAAACGAGCTACTGTTATTGAATCAGTGCTTCATAGTAGTTGCTGATATTGTGTCCACTTAAAGAGTTCCGTGATGTATGTAGCCTCTCTGGCTGTTGGAAGTAAGATGTGTGTGGTGTTTTTAGTAGTACTCCGAGTACATCGGTTGTGTCTAAAAAGGAATTGGTAATTCTAGGCCTTTGTAAAAATATTAGTAGTATGTTTCTGATTATTATAACGGTTTTTCGTTACTGCTGCTACCAAGTTGTTAGGGGGTTTCTTCTTTTCTGCCTATAAGGAAGTGTCTGATGATACTAATCTGCATTGGACTTAGGAATCTCCGAGTACATCGCAAGGTTTCTAAGGTATCGAAAGTACTTTGTTTCTTTATAAGATTATTAATTGTGAATTTCAGACTTATAGTCTTTAGCGCTCTTGATGTGTGTAGAAGGGGGTGAGATCTTTAGCTCTCAAAGGGATCTTGAGTGTATACTGCTATTGAACTGAAGTTTATTTAAATGAAAACTGAGGGGGTATTTATACAAGAAATCAGATAGTACTGCTATAAAGGTAGCTGCTTAAGATAGTACTTCTGATAGTGGTAATACTTCAAAAAGAATTACTGAAATAAGTAATGCAGTTAAAGGTAATACTATAAAAAGTAATAATCAAAAAGGAAATACTATATGAAGTATTTCTGAAAAGAGTAATGCTAAGATAGATGATGTAGAAAAAGGAAATGCTTCAATAGGCAATACTACTAAAGGTATTTCTGAATACAGTAATACTATAAAAGGAATTTCCTAAAACAGGATTTCCTCATTGAGTAATTCCTCAATTGACAATGCTCTATTTGGCAATGCCTTATTCGGTATTTCTAATTCAGGAACTACTATATTAGGTAATTCTATTTCGGGTACTTCTTCAAGGGGGAATTCCTCATCTGTCTCAGATTGACTAGATGTTTCGGAATCTTCTTTGTTCAAGAAGTTAGAGATGATGTAGGTACTGTCCTGAGGGTATCTCTCCTTCATGACTTCCAGTATTCAGTCTAGTTGTTCTTTAAAAATTCTGTCCCATTTTTCGAGTAAGAGTGTTCTGATCCGGTTGATTGCCTGTGGCCATCATTTGAAGAAGTGGAATATCCTTCTTCCTCTCTCGAATTCAGTGTCTGTTAATCCTATTTGGTTCTTAGCTTCAATGAGATCGGGTACTAACATATTGTTAGTAGCAATGAATAAGGCATAATCTATTTGGTAGTAAGCCTGATATTGTTTAGAGATATTGAATGTTCTGAATATGTTAATATTGTTTTGTGAATATCGTACTATGTTGTCGTTATCTTCCAACATGACTTCTACATGTACTCGATCAGTTTCGTAGTGTCATTGGCTGATTGCTTCATCGATTAAGGCTTCTACTTCGTCTATATTCAGAGGTAGAGATTCTTGACAGTGAGCAGTGTTACGGTAGTTGTCTTCATTGTATAGAATAACTCTGAGTCTGGTTATGATCCTGATGGCAGGCATGGTTGTTTATAATTCTGTGAGTGTTTGTTACTGCCTTTTTATATATATCACTCTTACAATAGCTAATCATTTTAAGCTTTTTAGATTGGGGTGCCAGTTTCAATCTTTTTCCTTTATGAATATGCATATATGCGTCAGCCTATATAACATGCAGGTTACTGATATCAGGCTTGTGATCGTGCCATAATTCAAATAGTAAAGCACTCTCCTTATTAGCTCGTGTTGACAATCGGTTGCATAAATATGTAGCACTTGCGGCAAGTTTACCCCAAAGTTCATCAGGTATGCCGGCAGTGATTTTAACGGCCCGAATTAACTCCATCAATATCCAGTTATATTGTTTGGCGACACCATTTTGTTACAGCATGTCCGGCATCATCATTTCATGATGAATTCCGTTTTTGATTAAAAATTCGTGCATCTTGGTGTTTACATACTCTCCTCCTCCATCAGACCGGAGAATCTTCAGTTTTCGGCCCGATTGCGTTTCGGCGAATGCCTTGAATGCCCGGAATTGATCAAATGTATCACTTTTGTTGTCAATAAAATATGTTATGACGTAGTAAGTGGCATCATCAATGAATGTTAATATATATTTCGCTCCATTGACTGATGGTATGGGCATCGGCCCGCACAGATCTAAGTACACCCTTCCAATAGGCTCCATCGATTGATTTTTTACATGTCCGAAAGGCTTGCGGTGCGACTTCGCATATTCATACCCGGCACATATTTCAATTTGTCCAGTCGACAGCCGCACATCTCCAAGCCCTGTGACAAATTTGTTGATTGATTGTAGAGTGTTTTGGCCCGGATAGCCCAGCCGGTGATGCCATAATGTATAGTTATCAATCTTGGAATCAGTGATGTTAGAATCGGTGATGTTTGCTTCTAGCTCTAGTGATGTCGATAAATGAAATAGGTTGCCATCGGCTTGTCCGATTTTGATTTCTTTGTAATCCGTGCTGATTTTAATTACTGATTCATCGCTTTTGAAAGTTATGTCATTTCCGTCATGTGTCAACACCCACACAGATATTAAATTTCTGGTAATTTTCGGTATATATAAAACATCCCGTAATTTCAGCTCGTCGTCGAGCTCAATCGTCCCAATGTGTATGGTACATAGCTTTTCGTTCCCTACACATATGACCAAGCCATTATGCTCAGCCACCGTCTCAAAAATCTCCAATTGGTTGAACATATGTTGCATGGCGCCTGAATTGATGATGGTACCAATTGCCAGATTTGCTTCAGCTCTCAGTTTAGCCTTTTCTTTTTCTGTTTTTACCCAATTATTGAATTTGTTGCATTGAAATATTCCATGTTCTCCCTCACAGATGTAACATTTCCGAGGGTGTCCCTGAAAATTCCCGCCTCAATGGGCTCTGCGATCGCTGCCTCGGTCACCTCTGTCATTATGATGACCTTCTTGATTGTTTCCATTATCATTGTTATAGCCTCAGCCTTGTCCAGCACTTCTGCCTCAATTGCTGTGACCGTCACCTTGGTAGCCACCTTGATAGCCGCCTCGGTAGCCACCTCGGTCTATCACATGGGCTTTGTCGTGCCTCTGCTTACTATCCGGGTCGAACCTGATGCATGCGAGTTGTAAAGCCTCTAGCGTTGTCAGCATATTCTCCCATGCAAGTATTAATTCCCAGTACCTGGGGCTTAGACCTCGGAGATATTGCGGTATAGCTTCTGTATCAGTCATATCTTTGATTTGTACCATAATTCGATTGAACGCGTCATTATAATCTTCGATCGATCCCTTTTGTTTCATCATCGCAAGCTTATCATGCATTTGTAACAATTGTTCTATTAGTGTGTATTTTTGCGTCATAGCCTCTTTAAGCTCATTCTACGAGTCAAATTCTCCTGATGTGTTCACATGCCTCTATAGCCACATTCTAGTGTTGCCTGTAATTTTACTGATTGCTGTGTTGACTTCCTCCTTTTGTACTGATAGATTGGCGCTGGTGATAAATTGCTCTATAGCATCAAAGTAATCAAATAATCTGGGTGCACCTTCTGACCCATTGAATTTGTTGATCGATCTCAGGTACTCCTTCGCCAGATCATTAAGCTTTGTTAATGTTGTTGGTGATGGTGATGGTGATTGTGTTTGTATTTGTAGCATATTGCCTTCTATAGCTGTATTCTGATTGGTTGGCGTGCTGGGTGATATATTTGTTTTATCGATTTTTGCCATCAATTCGCCCAATAGGGTTGCCAGTGTGTCTAATTTATCTTCCTGATTTCTGATCATTATAGCTATCTGTTCCTGTCAATCAAGGCTGAATCCAATATTGCTCTGATGGTTGCCATCCAATCCTTTGTTGTCATCAAGGGTTTGATATCTGTTGTCTGTTTTTGATTTAGACTGCAATCTTATCAATCTTGTTGCTAATGACAATGATGTATATAGGTTGTCCATTTCGCTATGTCATGTCGTTGAATGCTATGTTGGTCACATCATTGAATGCTATGTTGTTATGTGTTGTTTATCTTGTTGCTTTATCATAGTGTTGTTTGTTGCATTGTTTATTACATTGTTTGACGTGTTGTTTACAATGTTAAATAAACACTTACTGTAATCGCAGTTGTAATTGCTATAATTGCGTAGATCTCAGATTGTCGAGCTGTAATTTGAGCGGCTCAGGGCTCATAACCTGTTGAAATTGATCTTCGAATGTGTGTTTGGAGTAAAGAGTGCACTGGCTCATGAAGCCAATATGCGTGTATTTATTAATGCTAAAATATGATTGATTGATACAAACAAAGATCATCTAAGCCACAATTGAGTGATGTACAATCGATCATTGATAATGGGAGAGAGAGAGATATAATAAGCTAATAATTTCAACATTCAAGACTATTACCTTGATATCAAAAGTGATTTTGATAGATCTCTGAAGAATGGTATATAGTATAATATATTGCTAAGCCTTAGTATAGCTTTTGATAGTAGTAAAGAGCTCAAAACTCTGAAGGAACTATATAACTAATTCGATAGATATTGTAAGAGTGATTAATTTAGATATTACAAATAATTTCTACTATATTGCAATAATACTTAAAACATTCTAGTTACACAATCTATACTATAGATACTATTAACACTATAGATACCATCAACACTGTACATACCATCTACATGACCAAAATTATCAATACTGTAGATACCATCCACACTGCTGAAATTATCAACACTGTAGATACCATCTATACTGCTGAAATTATCAACACTGTGGATACTATCCACACTGTAGATATCATTCACACTGTAGATTTTATCAACACTGTTGATATTAAAGATTTATAGTTAGCTTATATTATCAATCTTAGCTTTTAAATTTGTATAAATATCTCTTAAATTCTTTATTCAATAAATCAGTTCAATTAGTCAAGTCTTATCAACTTCTTTCTTAATAATTTCTTATATACATTGACCTAATATAACTCTCTACTAAAGCTGGAACCTCAAGAGGCTTTATATAATGCAGATAGTTGCAAACTCATTAAATTGATATTTTGTACTATTCTTGCAATCTTCCAAAATAAGTTCAATAGCAGTGCACACTCAAGATCTCTTTGAGAGCTAAAGATCTCATCCCCTTCTATATATTAAGAGCACTAAAGACTATAAGTTTGAAAATCACAATTAATAATCTTATAAGAAACAAAGTACTTTCAATACCTTAGAAACCTTGTGATATACTCAGAGATTCCTAAGTCCAATATGGATTAGTATCATCAGATGCTTCCTTACAGGTGGTTTAGAAGAAACCCCCATATAACTTGGTAGTAGTGGTAACAAAAAACCATTCTTTATTTGCCTAGAAAACCTTTGACCTGGCAAGATATAACTTTGGTAGCAGCAATAATAATATACTAGCAGTACTTAACACAATGAACACTCAGCATCATTATAATTACAATATAATCGATATTTGAGGAATATATACTACAAATATTTTATTAAGACCTAATTCTTTTGGAGTACTTACAATATACTTAGAGTAACACCAAATATCTATACAAATCAGCAAGAAGACTACAATATCGAGAAGGAATGGAGATGATCACAACAATAAGAGGTATAGACAGACTTCAAAAGCAGGAGAACTTTGTGAATGGACTTCATAAAGACATATCAGTATAAGCAACCTTAAGAAGATGATATAAATCATTTGTTAAAAATATAGATTACTGAATCTGTATTGATAGAAATACTCTGAAGCAATAAGCACCAGCCAATACAATAATAATAGTTAAGAAAAGAAATTGATGAATAATCACCAATGAAACAAATTACTAGCAATTGAAATAACAGTTACAATCTGCTAACAGATAACTTTATAACAAAACATCTAGACAACCACCTATAAAGATACTTTAATAATTACCTATATTAAATCTAACAAACAACACTATATAAGGAATACAACTTATAGAATATCAGACAAAGCCCTTATAGAAATAGTGTAGATGCTATTTTCTCAAGAAGGGAAGAGTTGTAAGAGTAATTAATTTAGATATTACAAATAATCACTACTGTACCATAGTAATACTTAAAACATTCTAGTTATACAATCTATACTGTAGATACCATCAATACTATAGATACTATCAACACTGTAGATATCATCCATACTGCCAAAATTATCAATATTGTAGATACTATCCACACTGCCAAAATTATTAATACTGTGGATACCATCCACACCACTGAAATTATTAACACTGTAGATATTATCTATACTGTAGATATTATCTACACTGCAGATTTCATTAACACTGTTGATATGAAAGATTTATAGTTAGCTTATATTATCAATCTTAGCTTTTCAATTTTGTATAAATATCTCTTAAATTCTTTATTCAATAAATCAGTTCAATCAGTCAAGTCTTATCAACTCCTCTCTTAATAATCCCTTATATACATCAACCTGATATAACTCTCTACTAAAGCCAGAACCTCAAGAGGCTTTATATAATGCAGATAGTTGCAGACTTATTAAATTGATGTTCTACACTATTCTCACAACCTTCTGAAATAAGTTCAATAGTAGTACACACTTAAGATCCCTTTAAGAGCTAAAGATCTCACCCCCTTCTACACATCAAGAGTACTAAAGACTATAAGTTTGAAAATCATAATTAATAATCTTATAAGAAACAAAGTACTTTCGATACCTTAGAAACCTTGTGATGTACTTAGAGATTCCTAAGTCTAATGTAGATTAGTATCATCAGATGCTTCCTTACAGGTAGTTTAGAAGAAACCTCCTTATAGATATATAACTTATAAATATAATTAATTTTTTTATTATAATAGGTGAGAGATCATTTGCTAGCTAGAATATAGTATCAGTTGTAGAAACCTGCTTAGATTCTCTACTAAATATAGTAATAAAATATCAACATGCAATGTCAAATATAGATAAATGCAAGAATATAAGTTCTTTATCTTGCTGTGATGAGCAATAATAAAAAAAAAGTAAATGTCAGATGAGTTAATGAGAATAAGAGTACTGATCTATATCATTTCGGAGCTATTTTGAGGCTTTTGTATATATGATCAATGAAAAGATAATAACTTTTTATTAAAGCAAAATATCAAGCTATTTATATAGAATGATAATGCAGAATGGTAAAACAAGTAACCAGGCACATGAGTAAATACTATTATAGAAATAAAAAAAAAAAAAGAAAATAGAGGTGGAGAATTCAAGCTTAAATACCCAAAAATATAAGGGTTAGAATAGAAAATAGCTCTACAAAGCTATATAATCCAAGGAGTTATATGATATTCATACATTACTAATATATGTAGTACATAACACCAAGGCTTAGTAAAGTTATATATTCTATGATAAAAGACTGAAGTTCTATGAATTTATTATTACAATATACTTTTTTTTTTTTTTCTTTTAGAAATTAAGTTTGGGATAGTAGGATTTAAAGACTTTGTTCTTTACTCTACTTGCCTCAACTCTATTTTTCCCAAAAAATCTATAACAAATATACTTGTAATATTATCTACAAAGAGTGATCTTTCTAAGACCTCTATAGAAAGGAATCTCCCACAGGTTGAAGAAGTAATTTTGATCTAGTTAGCTCTGATGTATTATATAGAATAAATAGAATTATCAGAAAAATAGTTAATTAATCCACAAACTATTTTACTAAGAGCTGCAAACTATTTTACTAAGAGCTACAAACAAAATAACCATAAACATGGATACTAGTCATAGACTATAAACTATTATTGATGAACAGCTGCAAACAGCTATGAACTATCCTAGAACTCTGCTAGAACAATATTGCAAACTACAAACTGACTAGAACAGCCTGTGAACAGTCTGTGAACAGCCTACAAGTATAGATGCTAGTTATAGACTACAAACTGAAAATAGTTTTCTGATGATATAATAAGTAAGAGTTGAAATAAATATCCAAGATTGAGCAGTTGAAAAAAAAAAAAAAAAAAAAAAAAAAAAAAAAAAAAAAAAAAAAAAAAAATTGCATATTAATTACTCTAAAAAGGAAATGATTTGGGCATTGGTTATTTATTTATTCTGCTTTAGATTTTTGACAAAATTAGATTGGATAGCTTTTTAGCTTATATATATTTGAATATTATTTTTGTCTAATTAATTATATCAAAAATCAAAAAACAAAAAACAAAAAAACAAAATCAAATTAAATCAAATCAAAATTATATATAATGCAGCCATTAGCAGTAATATATATAAAGACTATCCCAGCTATTATCTCAGTATTTGCAATATCCTAAACCTCCTTCTCAGTGAAGAGATTGCATCCAAACTCAACATTAGAATGGTTACCCACAGTTGGCTAGTGGGTTGCCATGATGGCCAAGAAGGCACAGCTGCTGGACAACCCTACCATAATGGCTGAGAAGGCACACTTGTTGGATGATCCAACTGTAAGTGTAATATCTGAAGGAATTTTTTTGCAAAAAGTCAAGCCTTTTTTGACCCTATAGACTTGTTCTTCTAGCTATTCCAAGTGTAAATATATAGTATAAAAAAAAAATTATAAAAAACAGCATCTGGTATATAATTATACCTCTTTACTTACAAAATAAGAATGGACAACCTTCTATTTGTAAAATCCTCCAAGTTCATTATAAACCTTTCCACTTTGTAAAACCCTCCTAGATGGATGCAAACCCCCTTGGATGCCTATAAAACCCTCCCAGTGTAAAACTCTATAAACTCACCTCCCAGTTGTCTGTAAAACCCTCCTGGTTGTCTATAAACTATCTGTAAACCCTCCCTGTTGCCTGTAAAACCTTTCTAGCATGTCTGTCTGCCTATTGGGCTCACCAAGTGCCCTCTGCCTGTCAGGCGCCTCTTGTGGATCACAGAAAGTATATATATATTCATGTATGTATACCAGGTAGTTTACTTTTTTTTTTTTTTCTTTTTTT